>PVKS010001127.1:46811-152957 GCA_004027875.1 Aplodontia rufa | reverse complement strand
CAAACAGAAATTTTACAAAAATCTGACTTTAAAGCTGTTGTTTAGATTGCACTGCACTTATACACTAAAAAATCTGGCCAAAGAAAAACTACCAATAAGTCCTTTCCTATCTCTTATTGATGATAAGAAAGACGATCTCTTATGTAGATCCTAAAATTCACAAGGGGCTTGAAGAAAACTACCACCATGCTTTAGACAGGTTAGTTGGGCATAAGAGACTTGTGATAGAGAGAAATGTTGATTATTCAAATCCAAGGAGATTAAACTGTGACAAGAGTTTAAATTTAATTAAAAACACATTATCATCACTGACAATCTAATCTACCTTCTTAGACTTCATTCTTTTAATATCATAAATGTAATATCAGATAACATGGCAAAAAAGTAAGGGAGAGTGATAGAATGAGAGAAAGTATGTATCTTTGTTTACTTTGTAAAAATCCTAATCTAGTTCCAAATTTTTCTTTTTTTGTTGTGTAATTCTCTCCTGGTTTTCTAAGGCACTGCTTCTAAACAAACTCTTGATCTGAATAACAAATTCTAATTTCCTATGTAAGTCAAACTAATTTTCTCCCCAGAGGAAGTTCTTTCTCAGTATGACCTGAGCCCCGTGAAATACTCCCAAAGAGACTAATCATACTGCATCAATTTGAGATCATCTGATTTTGACTTTCATGAGAAAAATTTACAAATTTGTGTTTGCAAATTTAATTAATTTAAATAAAGCTACATATTATAGTACATTTCCAATTAAATTTTTAAGATGATGTTGAAGATGTTATTTAAAAATATTCTGACCCCATAGAATATTTTCCATAAAACCTGTATATTCCAAGAAATATTTCATAAAAATAAGAAATATACTCCAATGCACAAATCTGTTAGTTTAAAAAATGCTTCATATATCAGCCCAATACATTTTGGTCTAAAAAAAGAAATAAGCAAATAAAAAGATATTCAAAGAATTTTCAAGTGTGGCAGCATTTTTCTTCTGAATGAGAGATGGAAATGTTTCTCCTATACTTCAAAACTGAAAGCATGATCCAGAGACTGAACTTATTACCAAAGCTTAATGAACTCCTTCCAAATTAATTTTTAACTAATCAAAAGATTAGAAGATATTAATTGTATTTATCACACATTAGCAATATTTTGACTTTGCCATTAAACAACAATTATAATTTGTTTTCCAAAATTATAAAGGAAAAAAGAACAATGAAACTGAAGTAGATCAAATATGCCTTTCTCTGAAAGTTAATGTTACAGTTCATATGATCTTAAGTCCTAACATCTCAATGAAATTCAAATAGGTCTTTTGCCACCACTAACTTCAGTCTAATGAAATTTGATTTTTGTAGGTAAGTTTCAAAAACTGTATGAATAAATTATGTGAATCTCTGGGAGCTATTCCTACATAGATATACTGGTATCACTAGCAGCTGAATGTGTTTAGTATTTTATTGCTGCATTGAGTGACAATGTGCTCTTACGAAGAGTCAGGAATGCTTAGACCCTCATAGTTGCATTTAAACATCAGAGTTGAGAGATTAAACATGTGGGTGGTAATGTGGCAGAATGCAGAAATATTTGGAATCAGTAAGAAATGATTTTTTTTTTTTTTTAAAAAGAGAGGGACAGTGTGAGAGAGAGAGAGAGAATCAATTTTGTTTAGTTTTTTACATGGCTTTCATTGCTCGGAGACTCAGTTGTGTACGTGGTGCTGGGGTTTGAACTTGCATACTCGCCCACGCCAGGCAAGAGCCATAACCTCTGAGCCACCGCTCCAGCCCCAGTAAGAAATGATTTTGACTTCTGAATCAACATTTATTCTTAAAGCTCTATGGCAGTGCAAAAGTTGATTAATCCCTTGGAGTCTTAGATTCCTTTCTGAGAAATACAAAGAGGTTAATAGCAGAAACTCTTGGAAGCCAATCTCCAGTCCTCAGTATAGGGTCCCTTCCATCTCAGTTAAGGAGAGCCACACTGAATCTCTGGCTTCCTCATCTTCCACCAGAGAAAACTCTGCCTGTAAGGCATTAACGTGATCAGGCTAAGCCCACTGGACCATTTTTCTATTTACAAGTCAACTGTGACATACATATAACTTAATAAGAGGAGCAAAGTATATGATATTTACAGATTCAAGAATATTGTATCCAGCGCGGTGGCACACTCCTGTAATCTCAGCAACTCAGGATGCTAGGCAGGAGGATTATGAGTTCAAAGCCAACCTCAGCAATTTAGTGAAAACTTGTCTCAAAATAAAATATTTAAAAAGCGGGAGCAGGGGTGGTGGGTGGGGGCAGTGCTGGGGTTATGTGCCACTGGGTTCATTTCCTGGTACCAAAACCAAACAAACAGGTACATTAGAATCTTGAGGAGTATCTTAGAATCCTGATGACCATACATATACAATGCATAATATGAAAAATCCAAAGAAATGAATTTTCTTGAAGAAAGCACAAATTGAGGAGAAGATAAAATTCTCCCAATTTCAGGGTAGACAAACATTTCTGAAGCAGGATATTGTAAGATACTAACTTCAAATATAAAACATAATAAATCTAACTTTATTAAAATTTTAAAATTCTACCTTTTGAGAGACAGATTTATAAAACTGAAAGGAAAGCAGAATATCAGAAAATTATATTTAAAACACATATCTTAGAAAAGTCAAGTATTCTGATTATATAAGGAAGCCTTTATGACTTAAAGAATTACCAAATTAAACTTGCATAAAACATACAGTTATTCAATAAGCACATAAAAGATGCTGAAAACAATGAGTTTTAGTAATTATTTTGAAGGGTTTCAAAATATGCCAGCCCAAAATATTCTATTTTGGCATGAGGACTATTTTGAGTTAAAGGCACTTAAAAAAATAACAGATGTAGTAAGTGCATTTCCTTTTTCTTCCTAAAAATAGTAGAGGAAACTCTCCTGTGAAAGACATCCTTCTTCTAGCAGGAGGAAGGAAGACACTCTTATCACTGAAGACAGGGAGCGCAGGCAAAGGAAAATGTATATCAACAAATCTTGATAAACTGATCCTTGATCTTCCTATCACATCATGATTAATTGTTCTAGCCCAGGTCCCTCTGCTTGGCCAAATTTTCACAATTTACTACTCTTTGTCCCATTTTGAATAAATATAAGTATTCAGCTCTACCCTTCTTTGGGTCTTCACTTTCCTATGGGGGTTCCCATGAATATGGAAGTCTAAACAGTTTTACAGACTTTCTCTGGAAAGCTTTTCTCCTACTAATCTATTTTATGTCAACCCACTTCTTAGGCCCAGCTGGAGACCCTGAGTGGGTAGAGGTAAAGTTTTTTCCATTTCTACAATTTCATCATGACCCTATCATCTATTAAAAAAAAAAGTCATCATTACAAACATTGGAAACACACAGTGTTCTCAAACTGTGGATCAACCACAACTCCTGCATTAAGGAGGGAAATATAAGATAGTACAACTACTTTATTATACGACTAGCAATTTTTTATTTTAAAAAATTACACCCACAGGGTACCCATCAATCCCATTTCTATGCATCTAAGATCATTCGGATTACTGGCAACATTCAGTTTCTTGTAGTTTTAGGACTACAGTTTCTCCTTCCTGGCTAGCTGTTCAACCTGGGGTTGCTCCCAACTCCTAAAGGATGCCCGAATTCCATGGTTCTTATCCACTCCATCTTTAAAGATATCAATGGTAAGTATATCCTTCATGTTTTAAATCTCTGACTACTCTTCTGTTGACCAGCTGTTAAAAATCCTCTTTTTGTAAAAGGCTCCCATGTTTTAGTTGGACTCTGGATTCATCCCTTTTTGCCATAGAATGGGACATAATTATAGAAGTGATTCCATATTCACAGGTTCCACCCACACTCAAGAGCTTAAGAGGGAGGGTATTGGGGACCATTCTTAGAATTCTCCTAGCATGGCAGGTGAATTGGTGCTCGCTCCATCTATCCCATGAAACACTACTCAGCAATAGCAAGGCAAACTGGAACCTATAATAGTTAAGCTAGAAAAACATTATGTGCAATGAAAAGACTAGACATGAAAAGGGCACATACTGTATGATGTTATTCAAATGAAATTCTAGAAAATGCAAATTTAATCTATGGTGACAATATCAGTGGTTGCCTATATTAAACAAAACAGTGTGTGTGTGCTGCAGAGTGGTAGATTGCTACATCATTTAGTTTAAATATGCATATACATGTGATTAAATAAAAATTTATATATAATTAATTTTATATAAAATTAACTGACTTATGTTTTTATTTAATTATATATTTCATCATAGATAGTGTTACATAAAGAAGAATTCTTAACTGAAAGTCAAAGATTTTCTCCAACATTTTCACCTAATAGCTTTGTTATTTGTATGTAGGTCTTTAATTATATTCTTTTGGATACTGTGACATATATGGATTTTTCTACTACTTCTTCACTAGTCTGAGTGGAGAGTGTTTTACTCTCATAGGTTTTCAGTTGATTTCTTTTCCTATGATTACAATAATTTTATCTTCAATGATAACCTGTGATCTCCTTTCTATTTAATTTTCTTTCTTGTTTTCGTTTTTTACTACATGTTGTTAAACTTTCAAGGGTTAGTGATGTAGTTCATTGTTAGAGTTCTGATCTAACATTTTATATAACTTTCAGAACAATATTGAGTGATAATGGATATTCTTGACCTATTGATGATGTATTGAAAAATGCTATTGTTGTCTCATCATTAAGAATGAAGGAGTTTCAATCTTTATTAAAAATAAAGATAGTGATTAAATTAGTTCAGAAAATGGAAAACACAGGTTTTAGTCATTTTAAATATAATTCAAACACATTAAAATACTATTACAGAGAAGTTAATTATGCTAATTAAAAGCAACTTATTCAACTTGGTGTTGGCCATGGGTGGGGAGAAATCTGACCCAAATGTTACATCTGTATTACAGGGTTTCCACCAAACACAGCTCACATATGACTGTTCACATCATTATGAGAACACCATGACGTCCTAGTTCTGGTGCTGGGTTATTTTGGATCTGTGTTTAAAGACTTCTACAGCATTGTGGAATTGAGAATATGGCCGTCATCTACTAACCTGACAACTTTTCTTCAGTTCCATGTTAGAACTGACTACAACGTGTTAACTCCTAGGTTTCTTACCAGGGAGGGTCTATTCTGTTCCTCAAACTCCCTTAACTTCCACAGTACTTCTGTCACTTTGACCTGAAAGTATAGTTTTATCCTCTTCAAATTTCCTGCACCTTGACAACTCATCTCTTGCTCCTCTGTCCACTTCCTTCCTTTCGTCTCAATTTTTTCATATTTTATGGAGTTAAAAAAATTTTTTTTGTATTATTTTATTTTGTTTTTGGTACTAAGGACTTAACCCACAGGTGCTTTACCACTGAGTTACATTCCCCCACCCGATTTTTGAGACAGGATCTTGTTAAATTGCTTAGGGCCTCACTAAGTTTCTGAGGCTAGCCTTTAACTTGCAATTCTCCTGTCTCAACCTCCCAAGCTAGACTAAAAACAAAAAGCTTTTTCATCAACATCAACATATATTCTTCCATACTGTATTTGTGTGACTCTTTAGTATGTTATGTACATCCTGGGTTTTTTTGTATCCCAGTGCCTAGCACAACACCTGGCAGTTGATATTAAATAAATATTTGTGAGTGAGTTAATAAATGAGCAAATACTGTTAGAAATAATGTTATTTATTTTTGTTCTGGTTCTACTATGTTTTATTTTTACAACTTTCAACAAGTTACTTAACCACTCTGGGTTCTTGCCTCATCTGCAAAATAGAAGTAATAATCCAGAGCTACTGTATTAGGTTATGATATTAGGTTATGAAATGAGTAACTGATATGTAAACTGGGAAGCTACAGAAATGTTAGTTCGTGTTATATATTTCTTGTCTCAATAGAATTTATACTAAAGGAATTTGCTTAATGACCCAAAGAATTTAATCAATGAAGACAGAATTTCAGCAGAAGTATTTGAAGTCACAGATATTATTTTAAACTGTCCTTCTAACTTATACTACAGACCACCTTTTTTGTGGTGGCCCCAGCCACAGAGTATACAGGAAAGTATGAATAGTTGGTAACATGAGGGAGAACTGATCAGCCTCTCAGCCCCCGGGCCTGCCCCTCACTATACAGAGACAGGTTTCTATTGTGGCAATATGTCCCATCTCTCCCCAACGTGGAAAGTACAAAATACCCTTACTTGGTATTACCAGATCTTTCTTCATATGAAGATCAGTTCTTATCTCCTGAAGACAGAGCCTGTCAAGCTTGGTTTAAATCCTCTGATGTGTGATATTTTTCTGTAGAGGACTTATAGAATTCTCATACTTCCATTCTTTTAGCAGCCTAGATTGTGCAGAAAAACTAGGCCTTATATTAAAGGCTACAAAAAAGTGATTGATGTTATACAGTTATAATTTCCTTCCCTCTTGATCTGACTATATTTTAAAATATCACCTCCATAATGTGCCCTTAATCAGTATATATTCTCTACATACCCAGAGATGTTGTCCCTGACAGTAAGAAGATGCTGAAGTTGTACCAGTAACAATCCTAACAACCAGGCTGAACACAGGTTAGGAAAAAAAGGGGAGGGGAGAAACACAAGGTTTCTCTGGACATCAAGGATTTATTAGTAAACCTTTTCTGAGCAGGCTCTGATGGCCTAGGGATAAATAGAAAGTTACACTAAAAGTTGTATTTATATATGGTGGGGGGGACGGTGGGAGGGATTGGGGATGGAACCAGTGGTGTTCTACCACTGAGCTACATCTCCAGACCTTTTTATTTTGAGACAGGGTCTCGCTAAGTTGATTAGGGTCTCCCTAAATTGCTGAGGCCGGCCTTCAACTTGCAATACTCCTGCTTCAGCCTCTCCAGTTGCTGGGATTACATGAGGGCGCCACCAGGCCCAATCAGATTCACTTGGTTCTTTAAAGTTCACTGACTGAATAAGAAAGATAAGTATGTATCATACTTTTTTGCTCAAGCTACTGAAATTATTCAAATATTCTCCATAAGAGTCTTTCTTGTTGTACATATTTATTGTTCATGTAACAATATTTGAGAGGCAAGGAGGGAAAAAAAAGAGAAAGAGTCAGGGTCTTAGAAAAAAATCAGTTGCAAACACACATCTGCTGTTGTCATGTGAAGATTTGAACTCATTTGAACTCATTGCAAAGTCCATCTACTTAGTGAACAATCAATAAACATGTTAAATGTTTGTATAAATGAATGACTATACTTTAACTAACTTTGGTAGTACTATAGAACACCAAAGAGAGCAAGACAATTAAGAAAATGGAGGAGTTATGTGAAGAAAGAGGAGAATAAATTAAAAAGAAATTCCAAGAGACTATGCACACACACAAAAAAAAAAACAGAAGAGGAAAAAGAAAAATTAAGTATGTGCTTCCAAATTTATCTACCAGCTGCAATGTTATGCCACCACACCAATCTCTTTCATAGCTCTTTTCCACTGGTTTCACTGTAAACCTACAAGCTGAGAAGACTGCTGTTTCTTTAAATAATTATCAGTTATATTTTGTTATGAGATTGTTATGAAATCATTACTTGGCCTTTGTATTTATATGTGATAATTGTTAAGATACCAATATATTGGATTTTTAAAACATTCAGTCAAACACTCTCAAGGAAACACATTACAGCAGTTTATATTTCAATAGACAAAACAAATGTTCCCGTGCAACTACTGTGAAATAAATATCCAAGCTTTATACCTGTAAAGTTTCTGAAGGTTGCACTCATGGATAGATCCATTGTAGAAAACATCTTCAGGAAAAGTTTTACATACTCACTAATGTTTGGCATTTCTTGATTAATTTAATGATATAAATTTACATTGTTCATCCTTTGTTATAGAAAACATGCAATATCCTGTCTTATTAAATTTTAAGGGGCATCAAATTCTTCCATTCCACAAGGGTTTAGTCATAACATGAATAGCATGAAGTAATTTCAAAATAAACATCATAACACTAATTAGGTAATCTGTACATTTCTAATTGTTTCACAAACATGTTAACTGCTAAGTTTAGACACTGTCCTAGACATTGGAGAATGAAAATAAATAAAATCAGATCCTGTCTTACGGTACCTATAATAGAAGGAGAAAGGCATGTCACAACTGAATGAAGATGATGATTATAATAATTAACGTGTGATACAAATGTGCATTTTACTTTTAATATACAGTAATAAAATATGATAGTTAATAACAACTACTATTTACTGAGAAAACATTTTTTGTCAGATACTGTAGCAATCACTTTAACTTATCTAACTTAATCCTAATGGTTCTAAAAGTTAGAACTTATTTTATTTTACTAATACTGAAAACTCTGGGTAGACCAGTTTATACTCCTTGTTGACACTGAGCAGTACTATGTAGGGCATCCGGGTTTGGACTCTATTAGAGTGTATGGGTTCAAAGCCCTGCTCCATTACCAATTCATACCTTGGGAGCTACATCCACCAAGCAGGGATGTAAGAACTAACTTCATGCATGGGATGAGTGTGAGGATCACATCAGTACTTGTACTTCAGGAAGGGCTACCACATGGGAAAGGCTGAACATGTGAGTTGATCCTATTTCTCTAACAAAACCAATGGAGCAATTGCAGTAAGCAAATGAGACAAGGATGAAAATTGCCACATAGAACAAAAGAGCTGTGAAAAGCTCTTTTTTTGAGAGAGAGAGAGAGAGAATCAACTTTATTTGATTTTTCATCTAGTTTTCATTGCTCTGACATTTTTTGTGTATGTGGTCCTGGGGTTAGAACGCAGGTCCTTGTACATGCCAAGCAACCATGATACTGCTGAGCCACTGCTCCAGCTGCATTTGATAAATGATGAAGTAGGAGTAGCTGATACATAGACAGAGGCAAAGTGGGTGAGGGACATACCTATTTTAAAGGAAATTCACTGGGGTGCCAAGTTATAAGATCAGCATGTGATTAGATTTTGATTTACTTTTTTGCGCTTTCCACTATTCAAATAGCAGAGAGAAGGAGCATTGAGAATGAGGATTAAGAATGTGGACAACAAGGGCTGGAGCAGTGGCTCAGCGGTTATGGTGCTTGTCTGGCATGCATGAGGATGCAGGTTTGAACCCCAGCACCCAGTTCACAACAGTGTTGGTGCAATGAAAGCCACACGAAAAACTAAATAAAATTGAATGCCTCTTTTTCTCTCTCTCACAACCCCCTCTCTCTTTAAAAAAAAAAACAAAAAAAGAATGTGGATAACAGAGATGCATGGAGAAAAGAAGTCCAGTTTTATTTTAACTTTTTTAATACCCTGGAACTACTTCTTTCACTTTTTTTTACTTTTACTTTTTAACTGGCCCATAAAAATTATACACACTTATGGGGTCCCAGGTGATGCTTCAGTACAAGTATACACTGTATAATGTTATAATGGGATAAGCATATCTATCTTCTCAAACATTTATCATTTCTTTATGGTGAAAACATTTGAAATCTTTTAGCTTTTTTGAAATATACAGTACTTGGTCATTATCGATAGTCTCCTTACTACACAATAACACACCAGAACTTCTTACACCTAACAATCTTTCCTCCATCCCTCCACTGCCCTCCCACTTCCACTTGCTCTCCCCGGCCTCCAGTAACCTCATTCTACTCTCAACTTCTATAAGATCAACTTTTTTGGATTCTACAACTGAGCGAGACCATGCAGTACATATCTTTCTATGCCTCGCTTACTTCATTTAATATCTGTTGGCTAAGATCAAGTGTAGTATCTGTCCTAATCAGCTTCCACTTTTTCTTATCAGGAAAAAATAGTTTACTGAACCTATTGACTATAAACTCTAGTCATAAGATCCATGAATCCTGATGTATCTTATGGTTTCTATGAGCAAGAATCTTAATCACTTTTATTTCCCTTTAAAACAATTGACACATAACTATTTCTCGATCCATAATGGAGGATAAGACAAAATATAAGCTTCACTCAATTATTTAAATACATATGTAACTGAAAAGATCAATGCAATTTTAATCTTCTAGGCCACTAACCCAATGGTGGTGATATTATGTTTGAGCACAGAATTATAAAGAGAAATAAAAAAGGATTTTGGAGCCAGTCAGACCTGGGGTCAAATACAGTGTCTGTACCTACAGTGTATTCTTGGTAAAGTTGATTAGCTTCTTCACTTCTCCCTATGTTCATCTGTAAAAGGGGGATGGTCCTTCCTTCCTATGGTTGATTAGAAGGTTTATTAGAAGGTTGAATCCATGTGTCCATATAAGGTACCCAAATCTGTGATTATCAGTTAGCTATTGCTTAATAAAAATTAGTTTCTTTTGCCATCTTCCAATAATTGGAGTGGGAATTCTTTCTGTTCTACTATTCATTATCATTTTTAGGTGTCAAGAGCAACTCTGAGGGGCTAGAGCAGTGGCTCAGTGGTATTGTGCATACGTGAGGACCTAGGTTCAAACCCTAGCACCATATACACAACTAAGTGTCAGAGAAAACTGGATGAAAAAATTTTAAAAATTGATTCTATTTTCTCTCTCTGTTTCATTCCACTCTCTTAAAAAAAAGCAATTCTGAAAATTACAGTATCATATAAAAATAAAATAAACTGTAAAAGTAATTTCCTTCTATTCAGCCACATTTCATTGAACATCATGTGTATCAGCATGTATACAGACACCTGTGTACGTGCATAGAAAGAGAGAGACAGAGCCAGAGATAGTCAAGTGGAAAAGCAATAGGGAGAGGGCTAGGAGAAAGGGGAGGAGAAAGAAGTTTTCAAAATTGTTCCTATATGATAAATAATCAAGAAAAAAATTCAAAATCTGGAACCATGTCAAAGCAGTCATCACTGAGTATGGCAATCTATCACTAATAATCATAAAAGGCAACATAAGGTCATCTCAACAACAGGAGTACACAAATAATCCAGATAACCCACCATGCCCAGACTGTCTGGTTTTCCAAGCCTTCTATAATCCTGGCTTTTTTTTTGCCATTAATTCTTCGTGTCCACTAATCCAAAACATGTCCTTCTTGCTTAAAGGATGTCACCTTTACATAATCCTACCAATGTGTTATATATTTTCTGGATTCTGTTTCTTGAACCATTTAATTCCCATAAACTGAAATGTCTTCTCTTCGGTGATCCTCCTACTCTTTACCAAAATCCAATCTGTTTGAAGAAATAAAAATCATTGTGCCCATAAAAGTACATTGGGTTCCTTCCAACACCAGTTTGTCAAATTTTGATGCATAATAAATTTATAATTTTTTACTAACATGGAAAATTGAGAAAAAAATCATTGTTCAGGAATATAAAAGCCCTCAGTAGTAGAATTCCAATTGTTATTATTCTTTGTCATATTTGAGTTTCCAAATAAAGTTTATACCTCAGATTCTTGGGGGGGGATCTAATTTCAAATATCTGTTTGTGATCCCTGTAAACCACTAAAATATTCTGAACATTCCATCATTGTACCACTTAAGCTACTTTCCTCACAGACTGTTACTTATATCCAATAACTGAACAAAAAGAAAGTTATTGGAACATGAGTCCTGATTTTGGTTTTGTAACATATGGTCATACATTTATATCACACAATATAGTGCTTAAAAATAGATGGAACTTGCATAATTTGCATAGCCTCTTTTACATGCTTGCCAATATCTTCAGGGTTTTTTTTGTATTATACCTGGTGTATATTAAAATGCTATTGTTTAGGCTTCACACATAGAGCTCATCTGATAAAGAAAAGGCCCCCAGTAGTTGCTTGCTGATAAACTCGATTCATTGTCCCCTGATGGGATAGAGAAACAGAATGAGATTTCTGTTAGAGAAAAACAACATAAAATTGATATTTTGATTAATAGAGTTAGTGAGTCATTCTGAAAATACCCTGCTAAAGTAACTATAGAAAAAGATGAAACTTCCATGCCTAAAGCAAATTTTCCCTGAAGATTTATGAATTTTTATAATCTTCTATAAATAGTGTGAAAACAGTACCTGTTTCTGCAAACCTAGGAGAATTTGGTCCTCCCTGAATCAAGAAGTGACCACTCCAGTGATCTGAAGCCTCACACTAAATGGATAGCATTCTATGTAGTGTCAAAAAATGTTCCTCCTGTATTCAAGGTTACACTAGAAATCTTTCTTTCCCATTTCAAACATGGTAAAAACACAGCCTAGAAAATTGCTCTAGAGGTGAAACAAGAAGACCTTTGTTTATGATGAAAAAAACCGCAGCGTGTAATCTTCTTGCCTTGCCCTGGGCTGAACGCGCTTATCCATCAAAAGGGAGAAATCTTCTCCTTTTGCCTAAAAAGGTACACCTTTGTACAGTGCCCTTTTTAATATCCCCTTGGCTTAGAACTGCCTTCACAAGCTCAGTTTGACTGTTTTCACTCAAATGTTTCCCATTATTTACAGACGTTCCAAAAAGCTACAGTTTTTGCAAAATGTTCAGTCTGATGCAACATTTTTCCTTATATTATCATACAAATTACTTTACAACTTTCTTTGTATCAACAGTACTTTTTCCTAATAATAATTCCCTAAATTTGAAAAAAATCTTGTCTTTATTTTGAAAGGAAACTATGTTGGTTTGAACTGAGAATAGGAGTCCAAAGATAAGATCCTTTGTAGGGGAAATATGTTAAGAAAGTATCTGAAAAAAATTCCTATCAAGGCTGATGCTATAATGACTTTCTCACTTTAAAAATATACAGGAATGCTTATCATTTATTTACATTAGGAAAATGATCACTTGGATCCATAAAAGCTGAAATCTTGTTTATTAAGTTCATGTTTCATGTAAATATTAAAATTTATATTGTTCTTGCATGGAGTTTTAATAAAAGCTTTTAGATTAATACAAGGAAAGAAGTTAAGTTGTAAACAGTATTAATCAATTAAATTGAACCAATTTGTTCCGAAAATTTCAATGACCTCTTTACTTCCCGTTGAGAAACAAACAAAAAAAAAGCTTTGTGAAGTTCTGTGCTAAGAAAAACAAGCTATCCCACGTTCTGTCTGAAAAGTGCAGAACATTTCAGATGAAATACTTATTTCCAGGCAATCAACCAGACCACACAGTTCATACACATGGAAGTAAATTTTGGAGTATGTCGCCCATGTGATTCAATGTGGAAACATCACCCTAATTTTACCCATTTGATTAAAACAACAACAAAGATCCTGATAGATTGGAAAGAGAGTTTCCATGGAGATCATTAAAAAGCAATTAGTAGTCACATTGCCCCCAAATTTAATCTGGACAATAATCAGTGATAAAATTTAAACTTTGCCTTGACTTGGAGACAACTGGAGCTTCACCAGCTAGTCAAAGACTATAAGAAAGGCAGCTGCTTTGGGAGGCAAAAGAAGGAAATTTTTAGTTCCTTCCTCACAAAATTCTAATAATAAATGGATATAACAAACAAGATCAACCTTCTCAAAAGTCAAATCATCATTATGTAATATGTACCATATGAGGGCGTTCAGAATGAAGCAAAACAGAAAAATTAGTCGGAAGTTAGATCAACTTCCTGGGTGGGTGCTCAGGCCCCCTTTATTCTCACCCTAAAACTAGAGGGGTTGACTCTTCATTCTTGCTTTCTTAAAAGAGATGATAACCAGAACTAGGTGTTCAAAATAATTAGAAATGAAAAAATGGAAGCTGGGCATTTTACGTTCCCCTGTTCCTTTCTTCTGTCACAAGAGGCTGTAGGATTTACCCGGAGGTTCTTATTGCTCTACGTGATTGACAACCAGTGCTTACAGCAGAATAAAGATACCACCAATATATTTCCCCATGGAATTAGATTGACAATCTTATTAATATAGACATTTTTAGATACCTAGATAAAATATTCATGTTACTGAATTGGATTTGGGTAACTCAGTAATAAAAGAGATGCATTGCTTATATTACAAGGTACATAAATGCATTTTAAAGTTGCTTGTATTAGAATTCATTTTCTTGTAAAGCTTTAATTGTATGAAAAAAGGCTTAGAAAGAAATCCCCAACAAATTCCACATAAGTATCATGAAAATCAACAAAAGAAGTTAAATAAAAGATGTGTCTACAAAGAAAGAGGAGATTATGGCCAATTTATTATTGCTCCCAGTGTACAGAGAACAATATTTCATTTCATCATCACACCCCAAAATAAAATATCCTTCTGAGCTCTTTTGGGGTACAAAGGAATTCTTCTTGAAGACTTTATTAAAAACAATTCCAGGTTAAAAAAAAACTATTCCAATACATACATACACCACTGGCCCACAAGGTCACTGACTCTTTCTCATTGTACTTTAGCAACAGGAATTCAAACTAAGCCTGTTGAATATCTAGAAAAATCATGGATTGCTTGATAGCTAGTGTTGTCACATTCAAAAAATTAAATGAATATATTTATACATAAAATAGCTAACCATTGGTTTGTTTTATTATTTCTGAATGTCAAAAATAGCCAAAATTCGGGCTGGAGCAGTGGCTCAGAGGTTACAGCGCTTGCGTAGCATAGCGAGTATGTGAGTTCAAATTACAGTACTACGTACCCAACTAAGTCTTGGAGCAACAAAAGCCACATGAAAAACTACATAAAAAATTGATTCTCTCTTTCTCTCTCTCTGTCACTGTCCCTCTCTCTTAAAAAAAAAAAGTATCCAAGATTCATAAAATCGGTTGTTTAATGTGTCTGATTCTTAGAACCTAGAATTCTATGAAGGAGCATGTGGGTTGGAATCAAAATGGACCCACACATTTCATTCTTCCTATTTATGAGTAGATCAGTTCTTTATAGGATATAATTCCCTTGCATGTATCAAATAATTCAAGAATATATTTCATTCCACTACCTTTACATAGGAAAATGTTGTAGATACTTCACACTCATAGGAAGGGAATTCAAGGAAAATATTAGAGTAAAATAGGAGGCAGTAGAATTTAGTGACTTTTAAATCACAAAACCTCTATTCTGAGGTCACAACCTTGTACAAATCCCCTCATATAGTAATGTATCCTAAAATATTGTGATTGGAAAATATACAATATTAAACAACTACTAAGAATGCATGCTTCATTACTTGAAGGCAGGTATAAACATTTAAAATTTGTATGTATATTACTAGACCTTATGGATACAATTACATTTACACTTAAACTGATGAATGCTTGCACCCCTGGAATCACTCACATCAGTCTGAATACACAGGTTCTAAGTTATAAATTTGGAAACTTGGTTTTCATTCCCAATGCAAGTGGGAAATTATGATTGCTAAGACTTATCGCCCATGGGTCCTTAGTATTTTATGATTCGAAGACTAAGTAAACACTAATTTGGTCATGCATAATGCTGTTGTGATTTGAAGATGCATAAATACAAATTACATATTCAAAAAATAATAAAAATCAAAATGGACACTTCTCTATTCCACTCTTATTTGACTTCTCTGCAACATTTAAGAGTCATTCACTCCTTTTTGACACTTTTTCTCTGCAAGGTTACGAGGTACCACTTTCTCTTCATTTCCCTCCCACTCTTCTGAATCTTCGCTTCTACTTTACTTTTTAATACTGTGGTTCCTAGGACTCCTAATAAGCATCATCTCCTGTGTCTCTGACATCACTCTGTATGTAACACAAAATCCAGTGTATTTTGTGAAAAATGATCAACTAGAGCATCATTAACTTTCACCCATTATTCAATAGGCTAAGGCACACATTTGCAAAGGAGGACAGAGTTTATAGTCCTTTAGTAAGGGAGCCGTCTGAAGCTCAGCTAAGCTTCAGTGATAGTTAGTGAAATTGGTTCTCACAAGAGAAAGAAATTTTCTTGTATTTTAACAGCCATTAGCTTGGCAATTTGAGTTCATCAAGAGGGTAGAAAGGATAGTTATTGACTAAGGTCAGATTCAAGAGGAGGCTGGGAAGAACAGCTGTAGTTTCAAGAGTACGAAAAGATATAATGGAAAATTTTTAATCTGTAGTGCTCTTTCAATTTAATTAACATAGCACCAGTATTTATTGCTTCCATTGTATTCATTTTCAGCCATTTGTGCTTGTAATTGCTTATTATGTTTGTAGAATATAACAATTTAGGTAGAAATTCTAATTCCTTATAGGACTTCACTATGCGATATATTGCATTTAAATGAATAACATAATAATTTTATTCAAAACATATATTAAAATCATCTTGGAATCTAGTTTTTTTCTTTCTAAAATGATGTTCTTGGAAGGTTTATATGTTTTGATATATGTCCTGAGCACTGGAAAAGTATGAGAGTGAGTAGATGTTTCTAGATTTTCACTTGGTGAAAAAAATCAAGAGTAGTGTGTGTGTGTGTGTGTGTGTGTGTGTGTGTGTGTAGAAGTCAAATTGTAAGGGCTCAACAAGGGTATAGTTAGTGAGGAAATTGGGGCAGTACATGTAGATATTTATATTAAGAAGTCTGATGGAGAAAGAATAGAGTAATAACCAAACCAATGGAAAGGTCTTATGGAAGAGAACAGTCATGCTATAGGCAAAAGGAAAAAAAGTTGAAGGATGAAATATTGGACAGAGTGATGTCTCAGAAGATATACAGCAGGAACACAGACTGAAGATGAGGTAGTCAATGTCAGATGAGCTTTGTCTTCTCAGGACAGTCCTAAGTAAGTCACACTAAAAGCAAGAAAGGAGAAACAGCAGAGTGAATCTTAATTGAGAGTGGAGATAAGTGCTTAACAGATATTCTTAAGGTTCCTCTGGGGATGTCTCTAACTAAGCTGCTAACTGACTGCCAACTCCTATTAAATAGGGAGCTGATTGAAGCAGATAAAAGGGACTTTTTGTGGTTTAGGAAAATAGAATCCTAAGAGATAATAGTAGTTTAAGAATGAAAATCTCAAACTTGCAAAGTTACATGCAAATGAATAGTAATTATGCCCCATTCAACTGATTCTTATGTCTTAAAAACCAATTCAGGACAGAGTTCCTAATTTCTTCTTCAGTGGACTTGTTACTGGAGTATAGGAAAGCTAATGATTTATGAGTGTTGATCTTAGAGCCAACCACTTTGCTGAAATCGTTTATAAGCTCTAGGAGTCTTCTGATTGAGCTTATAGGGTCTTCTAGATACAGGATCATGTCATCAGCAAATAGAGTCAACCTGACTTCCTCTTTTTGTATTCGAATTCCTTTGATTCCCTTCTCTTGTCTGATAGCTCTGGCAAGGGTTTCAAGGACAATATTGAATAAGAGTGGTGAAAGTGGACAACCTTGTCTTGTTCCTGAATTCAGTGGAAATGCTTTCAGTCTTTCTCCATTAAGCACAGTGTTGGCTATGGGTCTGTCATAAATGTCTCTTACAAAATTAAAGTATCCTCCTTTGATCCCTATCCTCCCAAGAGTTTTGAGCATAAATGGGTGCTGAATTTTATCAAAGGCCTTTTCTGTGTCAATGGACATGATTATATGATTTTTGTTTTTAATTCTGTATGTGTTGAATCAGCCCTGCTTTCCTGGTATGAAGACCACTTGATCATGATCTATTATCTTTTTAATGTATTTTTTAATCCAGATAGCTATGATTTTATTAAGAATTTTGGCGTCAATGTTCATCAGGGAAATTGGTCTGTAATTCTCTTTTCTTGATGTGTCTTTGTTGAGGTTTGGTATCACTGTTATATTATGCTTCATAAGAAGTGTTCGGGAGTGTCCCTACCCTTTCAATTTCATGGAACAGCTTGTAGAGGACTGGTGTTAATTCTTCTGTAAAGGTCTGATAGAATTCTGCCGTGAAACCATCAGTTCCTGGGCTTTTCTTTTTTGGAAGGCCTTTGATTGCTGATTCAATTTCACTGCCTGAGATTGGTTGGTTTAGAATTTCAATGTCCTCCAGTATTAATTTGGGAATGTCATATATGGCCAGATATTTGTCCATTTCCTACAGATTATCAAACTTAGAAGAGTATAATTTTTCAAAATAAGTTCTGATAATCTTTGGGATTTTGGTTGAGTCGGTGGTATCCACTGAAGAAGAAATTAGGAACTCTGTCCCATTTACAAACTCCTCAAAAAATAAAATAAAATACTTGGCCATCAATCCAACAACGTATATTAAGGACCTCTACAATTAAACCTATGGAACATTTAAAAAAGAAATTGCAGATGATCTGAGTAGATGGAAAAACGTTCCATGTTTTTGGTTAGGCAGAATCAATATAATCAAAACGGCCACTCTACCAAAAGCCCTGTACAGATTCAATGCAATCCCCATCAATATACTAATGACATTCTTCACAGATATAGATAAAGCAATTCTCAAATTCATATAGAATAAGAGAAGACCCAGAATAGACAAAACATTATTAAGCATGAAAAAGGAAACAGGAGGTATCATAGTTCCTGACCTGAAATTATTCCATAGGGCTATAGTAACAAAAACAGTATGGTATTGTTATCAAAACAGAATTGAAGATGAATGGAACAGAATAGAAGATATTGAGACAAACCCCCAAATCTTTAGCCATCTGTTATTTGATAAACAGAGCAAAAGCATAGTGTGGAAGAAGGATAGCCTGTTCAACAAATGATGCTGGACAAAATGTACAGCCATACGCAGACAACTGAAATTAGATCCTTACCTCCCTCCCTGGACAAAAATCACATCAAAATGGTTCAAGAATCTGGAAATTAAATCAGCAACTTAAAATTGCTTGAATAAAAAGTAGGATCAATACTACACAACATAGGTGTTGGCACCACCTTGCTTAACAAGACTCCCATATAGCTTTAAAGTCAAGAATAAATGAGTGGGATGCCATTAAACTAAAAAATTTCTGCACAGCTAAAGAATGAGTCAGGAGTGGCAAGAGAGAACCTATAGAATGGGAGAAAAATCTTTGCCTGCTACATCTCAGATAGAGGGCTAATATCCAGAATATACAAAAAACTCAAAAACTGAACACCAAAACCACAAATAATCCAATCAATAAATGGTCTAGGGAAATAAATAGAAATTTCTCAATGGAGGAAGTCCCAAAAACCCATAAATATATGAGAAAATGCAATCACTAGCAATCAAAAAAAAATGCAAATCAAAACTTCACTGAGATTCCACCTCACACTTGTCAGAGTGGTAATACTGAAGAATACGAACAATGACAGATGCTGGAGGGGCTGTGGGATGAGAGGAACACTGTCACATTGCTGGTAGGACTGCAAACTGGTACAGCCACTCTGGAAAACAGTGTGGAGACTTCTCAAAAAATTAGGGCTGGAACCACCTTATGACCCAGATATCCCACTCCTGGGTATTTTCCCAAAAGAGCTAGAATCAGCATATTACAGAGATACTGCTTCATTAATGTTTTTAGCAGCTCAATTTACTATAGCTAGATTATGGAACCAACTCAGATGCTCCTCATTGGACAAGTGGCTTAAAAAACTGTGGTACATATACACAATGGAATTCTATTCTGCTATTAGAAAAAAATGATATCATTGCATTTGTAGCCAAATTGATGGAGATGAAAAAATTATGCTAAGTGAAATATCCCAAACTCAGAGACTCAAGGGCCAAATGTTTTCTCTCATTTGTGGAAGCTGGGATACAATCAGAAACAGACTGATAGATGGCTAAGCTAATAATAACCCCAACATGGGTGAATTATTAGACAAGCAGGGGGAATCTTGCATATGATGCAGAGGGATGAAAGGAGGGTGGTATGGGGGAGGGAATAGGAAGAATATCAAGGAGGCAGGAGGTAGTATGGGGGTATCAACCCAGTGGGGACCCTTTGACTTCCATGAGAAGCCCAACTAGCATGGGGGCTAAGCAGGGGGAAGCATGGAACCGAGGGGAATCCAAGGGGGTGGGTCAAGGAATGGAATCAGCCTTGGCTTGCCTTGTCATTATACATTTGTTCTTGATTGTATGACAATGATTCCCTCCTAAATGGAAGACTATCTTGAACAAATAAAAAATGGAAAAAAAATTCAGGTACCTCAAGACCCTAGGATATATGAGTATATGGCTATTTTCCCCTATTTCTGTAAGCAATGCATATATTTGAAGGAGACAAATGTTCTTGAACGTTTGACATCTCCCACAAGCCACTGCGCTCTATTAATCTTTCACCAAACTCATCTCTACACACATACAGGTTTTTATTGTATCTTGGATTTTTTTCAATGAGCTTAAAAGGTTCCACCTGGTGAGTCATAGCTGAAAATGCATATGTTCATCACAAGATACTGAATAACATTCTAATAGCTGATCCAGTGATAGTATTTATGGATGATAGAATTAATTTGCTGGGGATATGGCTTAGGGGTAGAGCACATGCCTGGCATTTACGAGGCCCTAGGTCAGATCCCAAGCATTACAAAAAAATAATAATTATTATTTTACTACAGTTATGAATGGCTGATAAAGTGGGTACTATAAAAACAGTGGGCCTCCTATGATATTCTGAGATGCAGAGCTCGTCTCTAGATGCTGCGGTGAGAGGGAGGGTAGCAGACATCCTTTCTGGTATCACCCTGCTCATTATCACCCTTAAATTTTTGTCCTCATAAACATGAAGGCAAAGCTCATAGAAAAATTACATTTATATTATATAACCACACCTCAATGACAACTTTTACTGAACTTGTACACTTGACTCAAGATTCTCTATTCTGAATTTTTTTCCCACTGAGAACATGAAACTCAAAAATTAGAAATTCTTTCTTAAGTAAGCCATTTTTTTATTTCTTTGAACATGGGAAATACATACTCAACAGAAGTAAATGAGCAATATTCCAAAAACATATAGCCGAAGAAACAGAAGTAGTCAACCTTTAGGCACAGAAGAATCCAACAGATACACAGAGGTATGCTACAAGGTTTCCAAAGTCAGGCAGCTGTCCCTCTTTTTGAGACCTAAGTGCTATCCTATCTTTGAGTTCATTAGATATGTTTGGGTTATACTTTCTTTTTCTTTTTTTCTACTACCACTGTATTAACAATTTTATTTAATGCTTTTTTAGGTATACATGACATATAATTATTCAATGGCATAATTATAAAACATGGAGTTTAACTTGTTCTAATTCAGTGTCCAGTTTTCCCCCTTCCTCTCCTTACATTTTCCTTATCAATTTTTTTTTTAGAGTGAGAAGGACAGTAAGAGAGCAAGAAAGAATCAATTTTGTTTAGTGTTTCATGTGGATTTTGCTGCTCTGACACTTCGTTGTGTACGTAGTGCTGAGGTTTGAACCTGTGTCCTTGTGCATGCCAGGCAAGTACCCTAATTGTTGAGCCACCGCTCCAGCCCCGCTACTAACCTTATTGAAGTTGATTTCTTATACTTAAAATCAAAGGGTCCCGATGAATGTAGGAAGAACCAAGGAAAGTAAAATAGAACATTTTATCCAAACAAATAAGTCTCTATATTCATACATAATCAAGTGTGGAAAAGTTCTAGAATTTTGGAATTTTTACCTATATGTGCACACGTAAATGCACTGTTCTATTGGACTAAGAGGTAAGGTTAATATACAATCCTGGCAGAGATATGGATGCCTAATGAGAAGATTCCACTTCAGACCACCAAAGATTGAGAGTGTTGTAAATGCCTATGCACATTCATGTACACGTACACACACACACACACACACACAAAAACCATCCTGAGTTTAAATCTCTTCAAAAAGGATTAAGGAAGGAGCCAAGTGCATTGATGCACACCTGTAATGCAGAGACCTGGGAGGCTGGGGAGGGAGGATCACAGGTCAAGGTCAGCCTCAGCAACTTAGCGAGACCCTAACTCAAAATTAAAAAGTAAACAAACAAAAATAAAAAGGTGGGAGCTGGGGATGGAGCTCAGTGGTAAAGCACCCCTGGTTTCAGTCCCCAAAAGAAAGAAGGAAGGAAGCAAAAAAGGAAAGGGAAAAGAAAGGAAGGAAATGAAAGAAAGAGAAAGGCAGGCAAGGGCCACAGGAATGCTTTGAGCTGAAGATCTGATTTCTTGATGATATGATCACCATTTATTGATTCCACTAAATGTCAAATTGTAGAGACACCGTCTCAGCAGGATTAAACACCAAAATAGGATTCAAACGGATTTTCTGACATCTCTCTCCTTGGAGGCCATTAGGAGGACTGACAAGTACTTACTTTCGAAAGAAGTGTTCAAAGCTTATGAATAATCAGGGAAGTGGATGAAGCAGAGTTGTGATAATATAAATATGTTTGAAAATATTTACCCACAGTTCCTTAAATTTTATGACTAATAATCTTTCACTATCAAGTTCCTAACAGTATTGTTTTAGAATATTTAGAAAAGTTTGACATCAGAATTGGTCTTTTTCCAGGATAATAATTTTTTTGTCTTGTAAAAATAATTAAGAAATAGGATTTACTGAGAATTTACTATATGCATGCCAGGCATTGTGTTGAGTTCTTTCTTTCAGTTATTTAATTTTGATAATAATTTATTTAATTCTTAGTCTTCCAATAATGAACAAATAGACAAAGGCAGATGTAACTTGCCCTCTCCACTAGTAAATGATAGAATTGGGATTTAAAACCAGTTTAAGTTGAACTGCAAAGATCACACTTTCTTAAATACTCTACGTTCACTGTAATAGCTTTTAATAACTAGAATTGTTTGATTAAAAAATAGATCATTTTGATCTCTATGTACCACAAAGTCCTGAAAACTCCACACTTCATTGTGAATTAGCAAAGTGGTAAAGATCAGTTTATCCAAATCATGTTCTAACTGAGATTCCTGGCATTCACTTTCTGCATTTTAGCTTTGTTCATTCTCTACTGTTCTTACTGAAATGTCTTTTCATCTTCAGAGAGTTTTTAGTAGCAGTAAAATCAATCTTTCTCTCAGGCTCAGTGACAGGCCTATAATCCCAATGGCTTGGGAGGCTGAGGCAGGAGGATGGCAAGTTCAAAGTCAACCTCGGTGACTTAACAAGAGCCTACCTCAAATGAAAAATAAAAAAAAGGGTTGGGGATGTGACTCAGTGGTTAAGTTCCTATGGGTTCAATCCCCAGTACCAAAACAAAAAAATAAAGATAATTATAATAATTAGTCTTTCTGAGGCCATAATGAAAAGAAAAGATGGGGAAGGGAAGAAGATACAAAAAGGTCTACTAAAGGTAAATGTTGTTGTCCATCCCTTCTACCTTCAAAAATTAGAATATGACCTACAGGAATTTCTACCACTTGTTTAAAAAAATCCATTCTGACATGAGTGTATGGAAAGAATATTTTAAAATATCCATTTTCTGTTCTAAAATGTTACTTTGAAATGCCAGCCCATAATTTCCAGACTGCATGAACCACTGTAAAAATCAAGGGATTTTAATAGTTTTGAATGGAACAACAAATTCAATGTACAATTTTGCTGTTTCAGTTTTGGATGTAGGAAACTGAGTATTCTGACTATTTCTTCCCTACAATTTGATGTGGTATGTCTAACCGCATGAATCTCTTCTTTTTGGATGGGGATAAAAATGTGGGGGCTGGTGACAATGGCTGCAGTGACAGAGACTATGTGCAGTTAAGAAATTTGCGCATAATTCGTGGAAATTCCATTTTTACTTTGCAAATGTGTCTCAAAATTCTAATTGGGTGTTCATCAGCCTGTGAGAAAAAGGGATAAAAATAAAAAAGAAATGTTTCAAGATTATTTTTAATTCTCAGAGCATTCCATTTCAGATTTTTAATCTACATCGATATCTACTTTAGTTACTGACAGAGGTCCTATAAAATGCCTCCATTTAATCAAGTGCTTTGCTTGGCTTTGACACTGATTTGATGTTAGGCCTTAATTCTATTCCTCTCTCTTGATGTCCACGATAAAGTTCTCAAGCATTTGCACAGTTCAGAGAGCTGACAGGTCATTTTAAAATATCATTTTCTTCAGCCAAGTGTTCAAGAGGTCTTTTACTCAGAGAATGATGCTGTTTATTTTAACAAGGTAAGAAAAGTTAACTACTCAAACGGTTTCAATGACAATAATCCACCAGTAAATATCATGGAAAATAAAGTGAGATTTTGACTATAGAAATTATTAAATCATTTCCTTACTTGTCGCTGGAAGAAGACACCTGATAGTTAATGATTAAAAAGTCTGGTGCAGGCAACAGGAAAAGATGTATCTTTCACTATAAACAAGGGTTGAAGCTACAGGGGAGGAACATATAAGAATCCCCAAAATAGATGTAGACCCCATCCCGAATTGCAAAGTTGTTGTCTTTTGTGACGGTGAGAGGAAAAGAAATGACATGAGAGAGGGACTGGGCATGGATGGGTGATGTTGAGGAAAGACCTTGTTAGACTGGGGTGGTGGTAGAACATGAAGTGAATGGCAGCAGTAGGAAGCAGACTGTTCCTGAGACATGGTTTGAGTCTGCTGAGCCTCTCTTCCCTTATCTGGCTCCCTCCTGAGAAGAAGCTTCTCCATGTGGTAGTGTCACCTGAGCCTAAGTGCAGTTGCAATAATAACAGCACCTATGTATTTCATGCAATGTCTGGAGGCCTTGGAAACTGTATGGAGTCCCTGGATGGCACACGCGTTATTGAGAAGGTCAATTCAGTCTCTTGAGAGTGAGTGAGAGCTCATCATAAACAGGCCTACAAAGGAAACAGCAGTTCTGATGTGTCTCAAATCATCAGTACACCACCCACCCCACCTCTTCATACACAGTCTCTCAAGTGCAAGAGGACTCACTCTAGACTCACCTTAGAAACAAGAGAGCAAAAGATTTTCAACAGTAAGAATAGAAGCCAGAAGACAATGAATAATGCTTTAAATAGCTCTGAATGAAAACAACAATTAATCCAGAATTACGCATTAAGGTAAATTTTACCCTTAAAGGAGGTGAAATCAAGACATTTCAGAAAAACAAAAAAACAACAATTTACCACTAATTGACCTCCAATAAAAGGAATTCTGGAAGGAACTGAATCAAAATAGAAAAAGTTACATGTAAAAAACAATGATAAATGGGGTGTGGTGACACACACCTGCAATTCCGGTGCTTCAGGAGACTGAGGCAGGAGGACTGAAAATTCAAAGCCAGCTTGGGTAACTTTATAAGACCCTGTCTCAAAATTAAAAAAGCTGGGGATGTGCTCAGTGATAAAGTGCCCTGAGTTCAACCCTCAGGACAAAAACAAAACAAAATAAAAACATAAAAATATCAATTTATTTTAAATCCTGTTAATTGTAATCTTAAATGTTTATGGGCAACAAATGAATTAGAAATTGACCCTCAAATCTTTAAACATCTGATTTTTGACAAAGGGGGGGCAAAATATTACATGGAGGAGTGACAGCCTCTTCACCAAATGGTGCTGGACAAGTGGTCAGCCACTTGCACAAAGTTGAAATTATACCCATATCTTTCTCCTTGCATGAGAATCAAATCAAAATGGATCAAGGAGCTAAGAATTAAACCAGCTACCTTGCAAATAATAAAAGACTAAGTAGATCCAACACTTCAGCATTTGGGAGTAGGCAAAGACTTTCTCAACAGGTCTCCAAAAGTGAAGGAAGTAAAGTCAAAAATCAGTGAATGGGATGCCATAAAGCTAAAAAGCTTTTGTACTGCCAAGGAAACAATCAAAAGAGTCAAGAGGTTTCCTATGGAAATGGAGAGAATCATTGGCTATGATTCCTCTGACAGGAGTCTCATATCCAGAATCTACAATATCCTCAAAAATCTCAACTACAAAAACACTAACAGCCCAATTAATAAATGGGCCAAAGAGCTAAACAGAAACTTCTCATCAGAGAACATTGATCAAGCCAATGAATACATGAGGAAGTGCTCTAAATCTCTAGTGATAAGAGAAATGCAAATGAAAACCACATTAAGATATCACCTTACGCCAGTCAGAATGGCAAAAATGAAGAAAATAAACAATAATAGATGCTGGAGGGGCTCTGGCACACTAACACACTGTTGGTGGAGCTGCAGACTGGTACAGCCCCTCTGGAAAGCAGTGTGGAGAATCCTCAAAAAACTAGGGATGAGCCCACCATATGATCCTGCTATTCCACTCCTAGGTATCTTTCCAGGGGATTTAGAAACAGCACATTATAGTGTCACAGCAATATCTATGTGCATAGCAGCTCAATTTCCTATTGCTAGACTATGGAAACAACCCAAATGTCCCTCACTGGATGAATGGATCCAAAAACTGTGGCACATATATACCATGGAATTTTACACAGCAATTAGAAACGATATTGCAGCCTTTGAAGGTAAATGGAAGGCTATGGAAGAAATTATGCTTAGTAAAATCAGCTTAACCCAGAGATCCTAGGGTCGAATGTCTCCACTCATCTGTGGAGGTTGGAATTAGACCCTGGCCATTCAGAAAGGTGGTCTATTATCATGTGTTAAATCCAGATAAGGTGTAATGTTATACAGCCTAATACTTTTTTAGAGATATTGTGGGTAAGGGAAGGGGAGAATATGGGTGGGAAATTGGGGGGGGGGCACTTCTGGGGGTAAATCTAGTATCCAGAAACTATACACATTTATAGTATTTTGTTAAAAATTTGTATGGTTGTTCAAAAATAAAAAATAAAAAAAAGAAATTGAGATATAACTTCTAAACCAGGAGGGGAAAATTATATTGTAAAAGTATCTCAAATATTCAACAGAAAACACTCTGATATTAAAAAAATTGAAAGCTAGAAAAATCTATTAGAGCTAAGTGTATTAGTATACATATAAACAATAAATATTAACTGTTTATCACTTAAAAATAAATATTTTCAGACTGGATTAAAATATTTTAGCTATCCTGTATTTATAAGAGGCAAATCTTGAACATAAGACCCAGAAGTATTATAAATAAAAATGTGTGATAATTAGGTATAGCTATATTATCAAACCTAACAGACTTAAAGGAAAAAGCAAGATACTGAATATAGAGCACAGTATAATAATTAAACATTTTAATTCACCAGGAAGACAATCATCCCATATTAGTTTACACCTAATAATATGATTTAAGTGGCATAAAATTAAAAGTACAGGTACTTGGATGTGGAAAATTTCAAAACATCCCTCTTAGTAGCTGATATATCTGCAGATAAAGTAAATATGTAAGTTTCAAAAACATAAAATGGCACTAAAATTTGGAGAATATAGATATTTTTCCCAAAAGGAAAAGGGGCAATAATGATAAATAATTATATATTAGTCCATAAAGTAATCCTTAAACTCCAGTATGAAGAACCCCACCATAAGAGATTGTGAGTTTGCCACCTACAACCACCACGTTTTATTTAACTCATGGTGGCCTTAAAACACCAACAAAGAAGAATTCACAAATGCACCTTTGAAGGGGAAAGATAAAACAGGCAGGTACCTGAAGCATCATTCATATAAAATATTTACATAGAAAAATAGAAAGACATGTAGTTGAATTTTTCAGATTCAAGAGATCATCTCTTTGGACAGTGGGTAAAGAATGAGAGAAGACCAGGGGTCAAGCTCTACTTTAATGTTTTACTTCATAAAGCTTGTATTTTCATGGGTATTCATTTTATTCTTCTTGTACTTTTTGTACATAGGCCTGTAATCCCAGCGGCTTGGGAGGCTGAGACAGGAGCATCATAAGTTCAAGGACAGCCTCAACAACTTAGGTCCTAAGCAATTTAGTGAGACTCTGTCTCAAAATAAAAAAATAAAAAGGGCTGGGGATGTAGCTCAGTAGTAAAGTGCCTCTGGGTTAAATCTCCAAAACAAAAAAAAATGTAAAAATAAAGCAATTCTGAGTCTTATGAGAGAATACAATCAATAAAAACATATTACTAAAGAAGTATCTTTTTTACCTCCCAGATATTAAAAAATGAAAGACAATTTTGAGCATATGGAGAAATTCTAAAAGAGGAACCAAAACCAAGTAAATGTAAAATTGAAGACAGCAAACGATGATAGAGGATGAGGTCCTGCTTGAATGTAGGGGCAAAAATGCCCCATTGTATTTTCCCTCCAAACTGTATGTGCTGAGTTAATAGATATTCTGTGTAAGAAAGTTCTTAACGAAAGCATTTAGGCCACACTGCACATTGCATCTCTTCCTGAAAGACTACAAGGCACATTACCTCATAATATGGTAGTGAGAAGGGAGGGATCAAGCCCGTTTAATTTTGTTTAGATTTAATTTTCCCAAATTCTCTAATTTTACAATCCTTGTTTCAGTGAATACCTATTACCAGACTTCAGCATATAAATGATCCACTGAACACAATTTAGTAAATAATGCCATAAACCTTTATTTCCTAGTCAAGTAATTGAATAGGAAACATTTAAATTTTGTCATTTATATTTAATCTTTATAATAAAGAGTACTCACTTTTTAGTTCCTATGCCCAAAACGATATTTTTCTTCCTATCCCTCTGTCTGCTGTTATTTTTGTAAATAAGAAAGGGTTCTAAAAATGGAATAGAACTTGTTAATCACAGGAATTTGTTCATAATTACTTATGCACAACATATGTTTTTATTTAAAATATTTTAGTGTCAATTTTATTTTTCCTTGATTGCAAAGTTAAAACAGAAAACTAATAAAATATGAAAATGGAAAGGAAAAAAATAAAACCATGTAAAATCCCACATTCAGATATAATCACCGTAGGGTCATATAGGTAGGAGGGGCCTAATTACATGTATTTTCCTAATGTTCTTTTACAAAGAGCTTTGCTCAACTGATAGAGCATCTCTCCACCCCCACTCATAAATTGATTTCTTTGTTATTGTTTCTTTTTTTTTTTTTTCAGGGCTGGGGACCGAACTCCGGGCCTTGCACATGCTAGGCAAGCGCTCTGCTACTGAGCTAAATCCCCAACCCCGATTTCTTTGTTATTCTAAGAATCATTTATAATCATCTGTGAACAGCCAATGTTTAACACTTAACATATTAGATTCAAGCAATTCAAGCCAACTACTTAAAGCTCATTGTATAGGCCAAGTAGTCTTTACATCAAAGGTGGAGTTCCAGGAAAACACATTGAATCAGGATTAAATTTTTGTCTTACCAAATTCAAGAACCCCTTTAATTAGCACTGTCATCCTTTTATTGGCTGTCACAAAAGAGTATCCTCTAATATCTCCATCATGTTGTATGACCTTTATTTAAATCATGAATTTATACACTCATTTATCCACTTCACTAGAAAACAAAGATGTATGTAAAAATAAAGATGTATTATACAGTCCTGATTGTATAGGGGAAACAGAAAAAGAGAGAGAGTGAGAGATAAAGAGAGAGAAAAATGGAAAGAGAAAGATCACAATCTCAACTTTGGTTTGAACTCTCAAGTAAAGCTCAAAGCAAAACCATTAGAATGAATCTTATCCCATTAATGCTAACTGTAGGCCAATCACACAATGCTTTCTAGAGAACACATTTGAAACTTATAACAAATAGCATAATTTGGGAGGAGAGAATTCTGGGCTAAAACTATATTAATGTGCACGTTGTAGGTTTTCCTACTATTTATATATACATCACAAATCAGTAATTCTAGCTTCAGAAAGTACTATGTTTACTAGCTTGTTAGATAAACCACGCTCAGTTATCATAACACTTTTTTTTCTTTTTTCTTTTTTTCTTTTTTTTATTTTTAAATTTTTTTTATTTTGAGCAACCTTACAAGATTTTAACAAAACAATATAAAATGTGTATAAGATGTGTATATATTCTGGACATTGCAACTGTCCCCAGGAGTGCCCCCCCCCCAATTACCCTCCCTTATCCCTCCCTTCCCCTTCCTGTCATAACTCTAAAAATAGTATTAAATTGTAAAGCATTACATCTTATCTGAATTTAACTCATGTTTCTAGACCAACTTTCTCATTGTCCAGGGTCTAGTCCCCATAACACTTTTATTAAGAAATTTTACTTAAATGGATAGGAATGCAAATACAAATGGAAATGATCTTATGTGTGGCATCTATTTCCTTGAACAGCCTGCATTTCCTTCAGCATGTTTGTTTACATGCCCCTCTATGCACATTCGTGAATTTCATGCCATCATGCACATAATCCACCACCATTCATACTTTACAGTACAAATTAAGTGCCTATAATTCTGTCTCTTCACTCCGAGTCATAGAAGAAGTTTATGAATTCCCCCTCTGCCAAAGATAACCAAATCAACCATGAACACCATTTCAGTATTTCTTTCAAAAGTAGGAAACTACAGATGTGAGAGTGTGTATTTACTTCTGCCAAATTTTGCTCATTTCTGAGTTGTATTCAGGCAATTTTAGAAGCATTTTAAAAATGGAAAAAAAGAACAAAAAACAGATGAACACAAATAAAAATCAAAGGAAGAAAAGTTCTAAATGCCAACTTAATGAACATGCCATTCAAAGTCTGGGGGACCAGGGGGAAGGAAATTGATGTATTTTTAGCAGTTGGGCATTATTTCTTAGTTACTTGCAGAACTAATGAGCTTAAAAGTTAATTCCTCAGTTTTATCAAAATGTTAGCAAACCTAATTCACAAAATGTTCTCAGGTCTGAAGCTATCAACAGATTACTAGAGAATCAGTGACTTTTCCTCTTGCTCTGATAGCTTTGCCATAACTTCTAGTGTCTTTTATAAAATGCAGATTCTAGTTCACAAATGTAGTTTTTTTAAAAAAAAGCAACTAAAAATAACCTTAAATATTCTATCCACTGATCAAATAAGTGACCACCTCAGTTCATAATATATAGGAAATGCAGGTAAGCAAGTTAAGTTACATAAAAATACATTTCTCTATACTGAACTATAGAGGCACGATATAATATTTTAGAAATATGAGAAAAAAGACTATTGTGACTATTGTTAGTGAAGTAAAAATCAATGTCAGCATGGAAAATGTGAAGTAAGCTCTTTGACACCAGTTCCATTTCATCCTCTCTCCTTGTTCCTCATTACTCTTATTTTCTTCCAAGTGCCAACCGTTGGTTATCTACAACTTAAACTCAGCAATATAATTTGACCATTTCCTGCATGTCTTAATACTGGTATTTCCTCAACAAGTCTTAAGAGTCACTTAGGTTTTTTTTTTTTTAATACTCAAGTCTAGGCTCCATCCAAGATATAAGGACCAGGAATCAGTGTGGGAATTAAATTCCTTGGTAATTCTGATAACAAATATTGAGGGTACCAGGACTCTAGTCAACCAGGAGAATATCTGGCAAATTTTAAAAATAAATCCAAATAGTTATTAATTGTTAAGTTTATATTCCTCATGATCTTGTTTTCTTTTTAATAGAGTATTCAATGACAAAAGACCAAAGTATGATGATAATTTTGGACACACTTAGACATGCATATACTTATTCATTGAGTTTCTATTGACCGTCATATTGAACTTTCCCTGTTACTGTGTTAGGAAATAGAGATATTAAAATTTAATAAGGTGTTGCCTTTGCAATAATAGAGCTCTAAGTTGGGCAGACTATCAAGAAATGGATGATTTTAGGCATAATGTGATATTATGACATAATAAATATGTATTTGGTGTTCATCTCTATTTTCTAAAATGCAATATGTAAATAACAAGAACCTTGTAATATGTAAGTAATAAGTATTACCTAAGTAAAACTCTTATAATACCTACACAATAAAAGCTACAGTGTCATCTCTCTTTGTCTCTGGCTCCTGAAACAGCTCTGGAGCAGTAAAACCAAAGGGACAGTGTTTTTTTTTTGTTTTTTTTTTTTATTATTCATTACCAGAACATTTCAACCACAACTGAGTCTATGTGAATGAAAGCCTCTAATGATGGGGACTGGTCGCCAGAGAATTAACCAAGTAAGTAGGTTGGAACCTTTAGCTCCACCCCTTGACCACTGGGGAGAAGGAAGGGGCCAGAGAGTCACTTAATTTATCAATGACTAGTAATTTGATCAATCAGGCCTTTGTATTGAAATCTCCACAAAACCCTTAAATAATGAAGTTCAGAGTGCTTCTGCATTGGAGAGCTGCAATTCTGTGAGAATGGCAGGTCTACAGAGGGCATGAAGTTCCTGCACCCTTGCCACCATGACTTACCCTGTGTCTCCTCCTCTGGGCTGTATCCTTCATGATTAACTGGGAAGTGTAAATATTTTTCCTGAGCTCTGTGAACCACTTGAAAAAGTTATTGAACCCAAGGAGGAACCCCTGACTTATAACCTGTCAGAAATACCAAAAGAATGGGACTAACCTCTGATGACTAAAGCAGGGGACAGTCTTGCGGGCCCCAGTCCCTAATTTGTGTGATCTATGTGAATTCCAAGAAGTTAGTGTCAGAAATGAGGTAAATGACCAGACATTACAGTTTTCAGTTGAGAATAGAACTGCTTAGTGTAGAACCCCTCCCTAGACGTGCGCGCGCGCACACACACACACACACACATACACACACACACACACACACACACTCACACTATATTTGGTTGTGAGAATGAGTGTGGAAGAGAGCATTTTTGCTTTACACAATAATAAAAGTAGGAATTCCTTAGGGAATCAAAAGAAGACAGTAGATAGTTCCTCCTTGGGGAATGTAAGGAAATATTACTGGAAAAGGTGATATTTGAGGTGTTCAGAAGATAATTAGAAGTTTACTAGGTATACAAAAGCAAGGTATTATGCAAGAATGGATGGATGGTAAGAAGTTCACTCAGCCTTGGCAGTGGACTGTGTGCCTAAGGAAGAGTGAGGCAGACAATCCTGGCAAGAATAATCCAACACTCCCTGAGAAGGGCTTTGAAGGGAGTTTGCACCTAATTCTAAAGATGGATCCATTAGAACCCATCTTGTTGTAGGACGCAGAAATCTCAAGTGAATTTGTCTCATGAGAGCAACTTCATGAAACAGCCTTCAATTTCACATTCTATCTCAGAGCTCACCTTTCAGATGTCTCTGCTTTCCTCCAGCCCAGTGTTACCTCACACTGCATCTGGAGGCAAGAAAGCTGCCAGAGACCTCAAAACTTCTCCGTTTTCTAATCCAAAGGAAAACAATGTGAATTTTCTGTAGTTCTTTAAGCAGTCAGATAGCTAAGCAGTCACTCTAGAGCCGCATCCTAGCAGGCTGTACACCATGCCAGACGAACGCTGCTTCTCTCTAGCCTTACTACACCTCCTAAGAGTCAATCCAATTGCACCAATTTGAGTGACATCCTACCCCCGATAAAATCACTGTGCTGGGCAGCCATAGGGTGAAAGGGAGAAGCAGAGGGACAGGGGTCAGGACTGGACAAAGGACAATCTCAAAAAATCACTGTCATTAGGGGAATGTGATGCCCTTATTAGGAAAAATAATTGCAGAAGAGAATGTTGAGTGTAAGAAAGAAAATATAACATATTCTGTAAGACAGTAAAGAATTGGGGGGAGGAGAGACTGATGGCAAAATAAAAAATGAAACCCTGAGTTAAACTGATAAGAGTTCAAGAAGTAAAATATGAAATCATTTATTTAGTAGACCCTATTGGTCCCCTCAATAACGGGGGGTGGAAGGAGGGAGTTCGGTATTAACTATGTGCACAATTGGCACCAATTTAGAGATATTTTCAGGACCTAATTCACACTTTCTCCATAGTCTCTGCCCTCGTAAGATCCTAATGAGTGGATGCTAAATCTCTCTGAAATAATTAAAACTACTGAAACACTGAGAAACTTGAACTAATACATCCTCGAACACATAGGCATATATTTTCTTGGCTTCTAATCTATGTGCTGCTAATTAATGCAATGTTAATTAAAATTGTGAGTTTGTGATACTGTTATTGCCATTACAACTGATTTTTCACTGAAACTTTTTTAAAAAGGCGTTCCTTGCAAAGAGAAACAACTTTAAAACCAGTGTATTTCTGTTACTCGATTAGAATTGTTAAAAAAGTGTCCATAATTAAACTTTAAGACAAGTTGCAAAAAAGGAAATTTTAATCAAATTGGAATTGTTACAACAAAAGTGATTGAAAGACTCTGCTTATGTACTGTTAAGAACATTAAATATGAAATATAAATTTTAGGTGCAGTTTATCAAAGGATGCACCGGAAATGGAATTCTTTCAGTCTTGACTACTCCACTAGTCTTTCAACTTGTTGTTCATTCTTAAAGAAGATAGAATGTTTTATATACAATATGCAAGCAATTTAAATTACCTAAATGAGTCCCTTTAAGTAGCTGTCATCTCTGTCTCTGAATACTCTCTGTCAGAGCAATTCCAGAGCCCATTTAACTACACTATTAAGAAGCTTGCTGACAGACCACTTTCATGATTATCTACACACTTAAAACTTATTGCTTCGAGACTTCACTCAAAGAGAATATACAACAAAAGTCATCCTTGTAGCTATTTGTTATATAGAAGTTAATCTTTCTGTAAGAGAGGTATCTGTTTAAAATGCATTTTGTGTCTCTTTAAGAGCAAATACAGGAAGACAGAACAACAAAAGCAGATCAAATTCTTTAGATCTAGTGATTCTGAGGCTATTGTCAGGGTTGACCAGCTGGGATGCAGGAAGGCTCCACAAATCTGCACAGAAGTAAGCAATGCCCACAACATTTTCATGGGAAATTTTAACCAGCAATACCCACAGGACCATCAAGAGGATGCCCACTCACAAAGTGACATGAAGGAGGCCCAATCTACCCTGAACAGAGCTCCTGGCCCTCTGTAGAGTTTCTTCTCTGCCGTTGAAGAAAGTAAAACCAAAATTGAAAGCTAGGGACAGAAGATAAGGGGAACTTTTGGCTTTGTTGATATAAATACGTAGTGGGTTCACATCTCAACTGAAATGATACAAGTACTATGACACTGAACTTGCAATCTCTGAGCCTCACTTCCATTGCTTGTTAAAGTGGCCCATATGCCTGCTTCCAAGGGTGGTAATAAAAATATTTATCAATTAGTAACCCAAAGCACCTACTAATCAGAAGAGAAGTGTGACTAAAGAAAACAAATGTAGAAGTGAGTATCTGCACATATCTGTCCAGCTTCACGTCCACCTTTCCTTCCCCATAAAGTCAACGTGGGAATTAAATGAAATAGCTGTGAAAGCAATAATAGCACAACAATTTATCCCATTCTTCTTCTTGTCCTTCCTCAGTGCATAAGACTGATTCAGGTATATCCTCTTGTTCTCAACAGCACCATTTCCAGAAATTCCTACACTTGGGTGAAATTTAAAAATGTGTCTGCCCAGCTCTAAGGACTACAGAGAAATAATTTGCTGTCTGTGAGAAACTGCAGATCAGTTCAAATATCTCTCATTAACTAATTTCCATGTGTGCTCTTTTAAAACTTCTATAAATTACTACGTAAGTACCAATAATTTCTAAATCTGTGTCTCCAGTCAAATCTGTCCAACAACAGTTTCATTTATGCTGTTCAGTCTTTCATTCATTCAATAAATACATATTTAGCAAGTACTAGGCCAGGTCTTTGTTTGGCATTGGTTATTTGATAGTGAACAAGACAAATATTTCTACAAGAATATGTCTCAGATTCCTTATCTTTCACTGGAATCAATTCTTTTTCCTGTCTTCCCTAAGGTGGGGAATGGTACCACCAACTAGTCATTGGTCCAAGCCAGAGTCTCCACTATAGACTGACCCTAATTGTCCAATTCCCAACATAAAATCAACCACATTGGTCATGAAAATTGATTCTCCAAAGTAAAATGTTCCTCAATGAATATATTAAGACCATCTTACTTGAAAAGACAAAGAATATTCATTTCTATAATCCTTTCGGATTATACTAAAAATTTCTACAATTTGACTACTGTAGTTTACATTTGGGAGTTACAAAAATAGAACAGAAGCGTATATAACTGGAAGACGAAGATTTACTCTGTCATTTCTTTCAGCATCATGAAATGTTATTATTCCGGTCCTCTGCACTCTGTGGTACCTTTAATGATCATTTTGATGTGATTCCTCCTTGAGATTTGTTCTACAGCAACTGTGATCTCTGACTTCCCATTTTCCCATTGAAATGTATGTATTTCACTCCTGCTAAGAAGCAACCCACATGCTTTGTCTTTTGAAGCTGAAATCTCAGCCCAAAATTTTCTTTGCTATTATATTTTATATTCTATCAGCAAGAGGCAAGGTTCAGCAAATGAACACTGTTCTTTTGGTGGTGTTTTATTCTATTGGAGTTTGCACAACATCTGAATTTGCAGGCTGAAATAGTGGGTCAAATATATAGTAGCAGCTGCTTGGCTTTGAAAAACCTTTTTTATACTTTACAAAAAAAAAAATCTGCAAGACCCACATTGTTCTATCAGTTACAGTCTTTCTCTGAACAACTATATTCAAAATTTTGCTCTATCTGATGGCTAGGAGAATTTCACATATCAAAGAAGGTTCAGGAAAGCCAAAAGAAATACATAAATATCTAAGTGCTAAGACTGTCATTATAAGGCAAGGAACAATGTAAAAACTAGTATATGCCCATGACAGCAGTCACATTTTTTTAAAACCTATTATCACCTTACAGCTTTTATGTTTTTCAGGACTTAACATCAATATATAATACTATCAGAACTTATTCATCCATTTAGCAAATATTTACTAAGGGTATCCTGTGAGACTGTGAGCCAGGCTTTCTTTCATGTAAAGGGGATACAGAAACGAAGAAGTCAAGCTCATGGTACTAATTAAGCATTTATTTAAAAAATAAAGAAGGGAATATCTGTAAAGAGTACATAAAATTGGTTTCTAGAAAGTTTATCCTTCACAACCCTCAAATTAAAATTGATTGTTAATTTTCTTCTGCTCAGTGGCCTGAATTTAATAACAGAATATTGGAAAGGAACCCATATATGGATTTCCCATATAACAGAGGACAGTGCCAAAGAAAATAGTCAGGATGCCCTATGAAATACAAGTAATTTTGCCATAGTCTTTTGTTAACTCACTAATTTATTCTGTGAATAACACCTAAGAATCAAAAATATACTGGACACCATACACATGTTGGGGTTGTGATTGTAGACAAAGCCTCTGTCCTCAAAGAACTGAAGTTCTGCTGGAAGAGGAAGAAATAGTCCAATGATGTCACAAATACTTGATTTTAAAATATGAAGAGCTTTATAAAGATGTAAAGGAACTTATCTGAAACAACATAATCCATAATGTTGCCAATTTTTATGTACTGCTGGATACTTTGATTCCCCCCACCCAAAAAAATAATTTTCCTTGTTCTGATCATGCATGTTGACCCACTGTGTACACTACTGTTCTCTACATAACATTTCATAGTTAATTCTATTGCCTGGAGTTAAGCTTCAGGGTTTCCTGAAGCCAATTAAAAATAAATAAATAAACTGCCTTCTCTGCTTATGCTCTTAACTTCTTGGGTATCTTGCTATTGTCAGCCCTTTGTCTGTAGCCAGGTGAGTGGAGCTGAGGGGCAGCAAGGCTGACTTCTCTGCTAGTGGCCACTGCCCACCAGGTTTCTATGATTGCTGCTGCTCCAGGTCTGCCTTGTGATGACTCATAGCAACTTCAACGTAACTCATCCAGAGCCTACATGAAGTCTCTTGCAGTGAACAAAGAATTGCATAGATAAATATCAACTGATGAAAATATGACTACCTAGCTTATTCTTCTGCTCCACTCCCTGATAATAATAATTAGATTTTACTCAGCTACATTTATCCTCCTATTTAATTTATCCATTCGGTCACCTACAAAATACTTCTCATCTGTTTCTACTACAGTGGTTATCATGGGGATAAAACAGATGAATAAAGCATAGTGGTGGGCATATAGTAAGCACTCAGTGGTACTTTAAATGAACAAACGAATGACTGAGAAATGCAGAGGATATCTACAAGAACATTATATTTAGCAGGAAAGCTAACCAAACACAGCATTAGGATATTGACATTAAAAAAGCTATAAAATACACTGAGAATATTGCCTTGCATATAGTAGGCAAATATTTGTAGAATGAACGAATAAGGAGGTACTAAGTATTGTAAATTTATAGAAAATGAAGCACCTAGTTTTGCTAGAATAAATAGGGAAGAAACACGGAGGTGCCATCTGAGGTAGATCTGAGGTTTGCTTAGCTAATGGCAATGGCTTGCTGACTGCAGGAATAATGTGTGCTAAGCAGAGCCAGACACATAATTTATGGGACCCAGGGCAATCGGAAAATAGAGTTGGGTCCCTTGTTCAAAAAGCATGGGGAAAGTGCTATTAAATTTAGGAAAATATAAGGCTTTTCCTTTCTTCCATGGTCTTTCCCTTGACTTGTCATTGCGTTTATTATTTGCTAGGGATGTTGTTCTAAGAAATATTAAAATTTTAAATTATGAGGATGAATTGAACCATTTCATCTTTATTTTGTGTAATGCCAATTTTAAATGCAAATAGAAGAACATTTAACTGGTGTGCAGAGTCAATGAACTGCACAGTTTGTATTTCATAGCTCCTACATGCAAATATAATTTGCTATTACTAACACAATGGCATAGCTGCAACAGCCTAATCAACTATTTTTTTTTTTTACTTCTTGATACACACACATTCTACCAATATTTTCTGCAGTCAGGCTTACTGCAGAGAAAGGAAAAACTGAAGGAAAATAAAAGAACCATAGAGCTACCTTATCTTTTCTTTTCCTTCTGTCATCATTTTCTACTAATGTGGTTGGCTAATACAGGGAAGCTATGCAAGCAAAGGTGGACATTCATACTGCGTTTATCTCCTCTGCTCATGCCCTATGTCCCTTCAAACTAACCTTATGAAATGTATGTTCAAAGATAAATTTATTAAGAATGTTTTGGGCCTGGAGCGGTGGCTCGGCGATTACAGCGCTTACCTGGCAAGCACAGGTACACAGGTTTCAAACCCCAGCACCCAGGCACACAGCTAAGTGTCGGAGCAACAAAAGCCATGTGAAAAACTCAATAAAACATTGAGTCTCTCTGTCTGTCTGTCTGTCTCTCTCTCTCTCTCTCTCTCTCTCACTGTCCTTCTCTCTAGAAAGAAAGAAAGAAAGAAAGAAAGAAAGAAAGAAAGAAAGAAAGAAAGAAGAAAGAAAGAAAGAAAGAAAGAATTTTTTGTCTACTATAGCATAGCATTCAATTAAGTGTAGGTCTCCTCTGTGTATAGTATCCTGTATGACTTGCACAGATACATGACCTTGAGGTGAGTCCTGGTTTTAAGACACAGAAACATGAGCCAGAGGAGCTGAAGCAGGGCTGGAGTGGTGGCCCAGCAGTTACAATGCTTGCCTGGCATGCATGAGGACCCAGGTTCAAAACCCAGCACCATGTCCACAACTGTATCGTAGCAACGAAAACCACATGAAAAAATAAATGAAATTGATTCTCTCTCTCTCATCGCCCCTCCCCTTCTCTCTTAAGAAAGAAAAAAAGAAAGATGAGCCAGAGCTGCATCCAAGGACCTCTGCATGGACCAACTGCATGGAAGGCCTGAGCATGAAGGGAGTGAGTGTAACTGATGAGTGGCCAGAGACATAGACAAGGGCGGGTTTCCCTTTGTCCTAATAATTCTAAGTTTGTAAATCGTTCAGCATCAGGAAACTGAGACAAATGACAGAGGATACAGCTGAGTGAAGGTTGTTGATCCAGGCTGCCTAAGTTCAAAATCTACTCTACCAGTTTACTAGTTCTGAAATCCTAGGAATTTTATTTTCTGTGTCTCAGTTTCCTTATCTATAGTGTGGAAAAAGCAGTGTAACTGCTTCATAGTGTTGGTTGACTTTACATAAGCACACATTACATATGAACTAAGATTCCATGTTGGGAGATATTGACTCAAACACTAACTGACCACTCATTGCACTGAGCTGGTAGATATTATAAGACAGGGACTTCTTCAGAAAACTGAATTGTGGCAAACAAATACTGTTGAACTAACTTTAACTACAGCCAGAGAGAGGTCTTAAGCGGGAGTGTGGAAGTAAGACTCATGACTGTAGAGATGCCGTTGGAAATGGGCCATTAATTACAGCTGCCAGCTAAATGACTCATTTATCAGGAAAGGAATCAGGGCATTTGCCAACCACATGGGCAAAAGCAGCACTCACAGATGGGTTACACAAAATCTGTTGAAATTTAATTCTTTAACATGGGCTGCCTAGAAAGTAGACCACACCCTTCAGGACAAGGAGTATGTCTTACATTGTTTCATGTTCCTCCTGCCCTATAATAAAATTGTTTGTTCAAAAAAGACCCACAAAATTATGTTAAAATAAGATATTGACTAGAATTTTGGTGATAGACATCAATAAACATTTCAGTGAGGTTTCGTTATGAGAAACATAGGCCCATCTCCTTATAAATGTTAATAGCCCATATGTGCAAATTGGTCCATTTGTCAATAGGCACTTTAATTTGTAAGTTGGCCAATTCTCTTTATCCAAAAATTCAAGAAAACTTTTAGAATGATTTAGAAGCATAAAAATAATTACCATCTCACTTCAGAAAACTGGTATAAAGCATATCTACTGATCATGGGAATTAATAATTACCTGCAATAAATTTGTTCCTTTGCTCAATGACATTTCATTTCCACACAACAGCAGAGCTTTTAAATTATAAATCAGGTATCATTTTCCTGTATGAACCCTTCAATAATATACCAATTAAATTAGAATAATATCAAGAGTACTTAATATAATGCTAGAGATTGATATTATCTTCCATCTCAATTTTTAACAATCTCTTTAAGAAAATACATTCCATTAGACCAGCACTCTTCTTGTCTCTGGAAGATACCACCAAGCTTCTTCCCATATCTAATATGAACTCTGATGCAGAATCCCCCATCCTCAGGGTTGCTTGTTGTTAACTTCCTTATACTCAGTGAAGTCCCAGGTAAAATATCTTCTCAGGACAACCTCCTCCATCTAGCCTATAAAAGGGTACACCTTCTTCTCTAACTCACCTTCTACCACTTGATCATAGTTGATGTTTATTTGAAGAACATGTTTTATTCTATAAGGTCTTATATAGTATTTACTTGTTATTATTGGTTCTATCCTAGAACATAATCAGGAAATTTTTTTCTGTTTACCACCATATCTCTATTACCCAAACTGTCACTGGTATCTAAAAGGTATTTTCATGATAAGTATTTGACTAAAGAAGTGATTTAATGAATGAAGAAACTGTCTCTGGAATTTTATTTTTAGTTATCATATTTTTTCCATTATAGTTGTGGATCCTTTTTCAGAATATGAGCGATTACCCATCTGATGTTCTAATTGATTTTTGTCAAAGAGAGTAAATATTTGATCTTGTTTGGGAAAGTTTTTTGTACTTTATCTTATTTCATCACAAAAATTATTTTATTCTTTAAAATGCACACCAAGAAAAATAATTTAATTGTGGAAGATGATTTAAATATTATAGCTACAAGTGCACCCTTAACTATAGAATATTGGAAACTACGGTTCTGAGTAAATTAAACGAGTAGGAAGAAATCATACATTCCTACCCCTGTCCTGTAAGCTCCTACTCAATCTCATTAACTCTGTGAAGTGTCCCCTGAGTCCTTCATTCTTCTTAGCTAAAATTAATCAGTCATGAATCCAAGTTTCTAGATCTATTTTATTCTCTACTTTAATAGGGTAGAAAATCATATTTAGGGGCTGGAGTCATGGCTCAGCAGTTGCAGCACTTGCCTGGCATGCACGAGTATATGGGTTCAAACCCCGGAACTATATCCACAACAGAGTGTGGGAGCAATGAAGGCCACGTGAAAAACTAAATAAAATTTATTCTCTCTTTCTCTCTCTCTCTCTCTTTCACTATCCTTCTCTCTTTTTTAAAAAAAAAAATCATATTTCACTATTTAGGTACCTGCCTCTTCTATAAGACTGAGAAATCTTTTGGGACTAGGATCATAATCATTTATCAATCTAGCCCTGTAAGTATTCACATAATACTAATCAAACATTTTAATGAATTTTATGTTTTTAAAAAAGGTCAGTTTAGATCCAGCCCAAATATGTATTGATATCTATCACTAGTCTTGGCATTTATCAGTTGTAGCTTTAAAACAGGAGTTAGCAAACTGATTTATAGTGTAAGTCCTCTGTTTTACATACAGCCCAAAGGTTAAGATGACTTTCCACTACTGGATGATTTTTCTTTTATAAAGAGAGAGGGATAATGTGAGAGAGAGAAAGACAGAATCAAATTTTATTTAGTTTTCCATTTGGTTTTTGTTGCTCCGACTGTTGTGTACATAGTGCTGGGATTTGAACCTGCATCCTTGCGCATGCCAGGCAAGCACAGTAACTGCTGAACTACTGCTGGATGATTTTTAAAAATTCAAAAAACATTATTACATAAAAGAATTACTTGAAATGCAAATTTCAGGGTCTGTAATAAAGTTCTATTGAAACGGATGGAGTTCAGAACATATTACCCTAAAAGAGGCATATCGGCATTTGAGAAAGCAGCAGCGCCAGGAGGGTCCCCCTCACCTTCTGCTGTTCTGCTCTAAAGAACCTAGGAAAGATTTTCTGATCATTCCCTGCAACAAGTAACAAGACCATCATTCTAGAGGTGCCCCACCTGCACCTAAAGAACAAGGACTTCAGAGAATCTCAACAAATGGGCTTGCTAAGTTTGTCTCAGTTTGTCATTATTAGATCATGCCCTCTTTGCCCAAACCTATTGCTCTACAACTACCTACTATTTCATCAAACCTAGCATAAAAATATATGAACTTAACTCTTTTTTGGGTCTTGATTTTCTTATGGAGATGCCTACGTCATGTAAAACTTATGTTAAGTAAATTTGTATGCTTTCTCTTATAATTTGTCTTTCATTATAGAAGCCTGAGCCATGATCCTAGGATGAGTGAGGAAAAGATATTTGTCCTACTACAAAACACAATCACGCAGTATAATTATGATAGAATTGAGCGATTGTGCCAGAGACCATTTGATCAGCAAAGCCCAGAATATTTACTACCTGTCCCTGTGCAGAAAAGGCCTGCCAACCTTCACTTGAAGCAAAACACAGCCTATTCTCATGCATCACAGGCAAAGATTGCTGTCCCTCAAGCTTCTCCATCTGCCCAGCCCCAACTTCGTTTTTATTTTTATTTTTTTTTTATTTTTTAGAGAGAGAGAGAGAAAGAAGTAGAGAATCAGTTTTATTTATTTTTCCATCTGGCCTTTGTTTCTCCAACACTTAGTTGTGTATGTGGTGCTGGGATTCGAACCCCGGTCCTCACATATGCCAGGCAAGCGCTCCACCCTCTGAGTCACCACTCCAGCCCTCTGATTGCTCACCCAGGCACTCACAGGAAAGTTCATTTGGTAGCTCAGTCTTGATTTCTAAGACACTGTTGCGGTTTAGGGGGTAAAAGCAACATCTCTTCTAATGTACAACATCATACAAACACTTCAATAGCAATCAACTGACTCTAAGAGTGAGGGCAGTCTTAATTATCATTTAACTAATTTAACCTGACTTTTCATGAAAATGGGCTATGTTATATGACAGATAAAAGGAGAACTTGATATATGCTGAAGACAGTGTGCTGTTATTCCACTTGATGATACATCTTGAAGCAATGTTCTTTTTAGCATTGAGAAAATGGAAGAGAGTGAGGAAGGGAAGAAGGGAGGAAGGAAGAGAGAGATTTGTTTAGGCTTCGTGAAACACTGGAATGAGTAAGTTGCCATTTCATTTACTTGATGATAAAATTCAGGGAGAAACAAAATGTAATACTCAGAGAGGAAATTAGCACGTCACGTACTGTACCAGGTAGTCCTCCTGAGATGCCTGTGCTTTTTCTGTTCTCCTTCTTTGACTTCCTCACCTCCATTGTCAGTGCTCAACACAAATCCAAAAAAGTGCAAGTGCTTATCCACACACACCGTCCCATTTCTCATTCTCCAAGTAAATCAACAAATCCAAACAGCTGACAGAGCCAGCGAATTGCTACACAGCACATTGCCCTCAATTAGCATCTCCTCCCGCGATCCAGGCTGAATGAAGTTCCCTTTGTCTCTAGGCGACATCTTAAGGAGACGAGGTATAAATTGATAAAAGGGAGAGGGATCTTTTAGATTGAGCTTGTTAGGATCACATTTAAGTGGCCATCTTCCCCCACCCCTCATTTTTAACTCTAAAAGCAGCATCAAAGAGGCTTTCACATATTTCCCATTTGTTTTGAAGAAATCATTCCCCAGGTTGATTGAAGTCACTGGTCTATGAGTTACCAGACCTTGAACATTTTACTCTGAATAAAAAGTGAAGCACCACCTCTCTGAAAAGAATTTTTATCCTCTTGGATAAACACAATTAAAAATCTCTCTAAGGCCCTGAAACAAACACTAAAGGTCTAAAAGACAAATTTACTCCACACACACACACACACACACACACACACACACATACACGCACACCATGCAACACCACAAGCATAGATATCCACATGTCTAACTGGAGAATGCTAAACAGTTACAAGCTAGCTCTATGAATTAAGATAATCCTTTCCATTTAGTGAGAAATATAAAAATCAGAATGTTGCAACTGAGTTTCTCCCTAACTTGCTCTATCTTAAGAGAAATGGCATTTAGATACTCTTTTTCTCAGACTTGTAGCCAGAGAAAAGGATTTCACAATTTCAAAGCTGAAAAGAAGAGCTACAGCATAGAGATATAAAAGCTGATAAAAGTAATGCTGACCAGGAAGCTTTTAAATTATTTTTTAGATCTTTTATCAAGCTATATTCTATTATAAAATATGGTGGATTTATAAATTGGATTTCCCTCTAGCTGTCAAAGTAGGCTTGTTGTTTGGCCACTTTCTCTTTTGAGGGAGCCCCAGGGTTATTAAAATGGTACCTTAGCAAAGACAGAAAACGACCCAAAGCCCAGTTTAAGGAAGAGTTGGTGTCTGCAAATCCATAGAGAGACTGGGAGAATGTGTGTCCATTACCCTATTGGCATGTACTGAGCTTCACTGAGTGCTGTGGATACACAAGCAAACCAATTAGACAAAACTTCCTACCATTAAGGAGCTTATCTTCTAGTTGAGGGAAACAGATAACTGACAATAAACATGACATGAGTGAAGAGTATAGTATATTAAAGGTTACATGCACTATGGGGGGGAAGCAAGCTAAGGAAGATTGAAGGGTGGAGAAGCTGATACAATTTTTTAAAAATGATCAGTCAAGGTGGGCTTCATGGAGAAGGCAATATGAATATCTGAAGGGTGACTATCCAGAAGAATGATTAAAGAAGAAGGAAAGAGCTAGGACAATGTCCTTGAGTTTGGACTCTACCTCACATGTTTTAAGAACTTGAAGGAGTAGGAACAGATCACATAAAGACTTAGAGAAGTAATCTGAAAGATAGATGGAGACCCACAGGCAGATTGGAACAGAGGCAGAAAGACACAGTTAGGTTGGAGTTGTATGACATATCACTTTGAGATGGCATGCGGGTTTTAGAACATGAAATTCATTCTCTTACATGAATCATGCTTGTCTCCTATGACATGTGTAGTGTAGCTCCATCGAGACCCTTTGTTTAGATCACAGAACTAACTAGTTCCAGCTTTGCAGTAGGAGAGGTGAGTCATTGAATCCCTCCACACCTGCAAGAGGCTGTAAACAACAGTGTCACTTGCCACGTGTAGCTCTCAGAATGATTTGAGCAACTGAGGAGATAATGGAAGAAAAATAAAGTGTCAGATCAATAGGGTTGTCTTATAGCTAAAGAGTTGATGGTTATATTATGTACATGCTCATTGTCACAACGATTATAATTCTTTCTGTCAGGAGCCACAGTGTCTGCATTGAGGATGGAAAGTCAAATTCGAGGAAGATTGTCATAGTTGTGAGAATGATAGGATAGAAAGTATATGTAAGAGTTGTACAGTGATAATGTAGTGGTGCTGCTGACAAGAAGACCCTGTGATAGATGTCAGATAAATCTAATGGATGGAAAACTCAGGAGTGGTATGTAAAATGTGGGAGGAGAGGCTCAATCTCAAGTCACACATGTCACTGATGTTAGGTGACAATACTAGCTCATGGAAAAGCTTAGAAAGTGAATAAAAATTGCCATTAAAAAAATGTTTGAACACCAGAACTTACTCCCTCTGCATAACTATCACATTGTTCCCATTGTATGGCAGAGTAGGGTGGACATAGTTAACAATAATGCATTTTAGACCTTAAATCAGTTAGAAAAGAGAGTTTAAATATACTCACTATAAAGAAATAATAAAAGCATAACATGATAGATATGCTAATTACCCAATGTATACACGAATCAAACTATCACATTTAACCTCATAAATATATTTCAAAAGAATCTAGTTTGTCTTCTTATATATTTTAAATGTCAAAAATGAGACTGTAATATTTTCTAAGATTATAACTATATAGCAAAGAAAATCATATCAATTAAAACAACAGAATAATTTAGATGATTTACAAAGAGAATCTCTTTTATAAGATGAAGGAAGTTAAATAGCTTGTCTAATAAAAAATCCTGAACATTACATTATAGAGAATACCAACAATGAAAATCAAGTGTGGTTCATTATAACCTTTTATCTAGAAAGCATATGATTAAAAAACAAAATAAAATTAACTGTTAGTAGAAACATTCGTGCCCACCATATTGAAAGGAAATGAATAGGTTAACCAAATGCCTTCTGCTAAGAGGCCCAGTAGGACAGTCAAAATGGAAACATTCTGATTCTAGAAAACAAGGACTAAGGATAGTACATGCCAAAGTGGCTGCTTATAGTTTTCATGACAGTAGTCTGTAATCAAATATATCCAGGAGGTAGTTGACAAGAACACATCACCCCTCAAAGAAAAGCAGATTAGGTGATAGAGTAACATGGAGAATTATTTTGAAAGAGAGACACAGGATAGGCAAAAAAAAAATCTAATGAAAAAGCTAATGTGAAGTGACACAGTGCAAAGGGACATGGTTTCCAAGGATGAACTTTCCTACTTTGTAGTTTTACTGATAATACACCTGTCAGACTATGAAAAAAAATAATTTGTGTTCACAGTATTTTAGATTTGGAAGGAACTTAAAGAGCATCTATTCTGCCCCTTTGTGACAGTATGAACTGAATCTCCAAAAGGTTGAGCAATTTACTTAAGACCATAGAAGCAAAATTGTCTGAAATTCCAGTCTTCAATCAAAATAATATTCTTCGACTTCAAAAGTTCCAAGCATCATGAAGAGAATAAAAGTATTCCATAAATAAATAAGTAAATGATGTTAAATATTTGATCTACATTTTAATTTTTTACCTTCTCCCAACATTTTATCATCAATAAATTTTTATAAATCTTTACAAATCTGAGAAAACTATAGAAATAATGTCAGAAAGATATCATAACAATGTGGGTCATAAGACATGGTGGTAGGATACACTGAGATCTGATAGTAGAAATGTAGAATATGAAAGTAAACCCAAAGTCAATGATCACAACAATTCCAAAAGAAGATGCCATACATATATACACACATACAGATACACAGCAAAGAGTTTTCATGTCAGGATTTGAACACAGTCCTGGAAACCAGATAACTTGTTTCCAATACCAGAGCAGTAAATGAGGAACTTTTCCATTGTACTTGGTGCCCAATCCAATATCAAGACATAAAAAGAACCCCGTGTCATAATATAGCCCAGACAGGTAAATTGTTGATGGTAAGATTTTTAACCAACATACAGACAGAATTTTTTTGTAACAACTGTATAATATTATGAAAAGAAATTGATTCACCAATAGAATTAATAAAGCATTGGAAAAGATTTCATTTTGTCATTTTCATGTTTTCTTTCTTTTTACATGTAACAGAGCAAATGATCTGTCTGGATTATTTAGTCCATACAGGTTAAATTACATCTTTGCTTTGGGAAAAGCAGGTCCGTTGACCTTGCTCTCATGTCTGTGGCAGGATTCTTTCCTTACCTCCCGGACAAAGCTGATGCTAGATTTATCATGTAGGATTCTGAAAAGAATGGCAGATAACATGTTTTTGACACTTTATGAGCGTGTGTGAGATGTCTAGAGAATAAAAATTTCAGTTCTTTGATGTTTTGGGAAATCTTACCTTTTCTATTGCCATTGGAATAATGGTTGTGGCACCTTATTTTATTTAAGAAGTTTTAATGGTCATGAACCTGGAATTCCTTACTTTGTGAAGTATGCCTTGTATCTCCTAAGAAATAGGACCTTACCATCTGTGGCTGTCTGTAAAATCATATGCATCTGAATTGTTCAAATCATAGGCCCTTTGGATTAGAATATCTCAAATGGTATATCTAATGATATCTAAACCTAAATTCATCTTGCCTCAGCAGGCAGAGTGAATGAAAACACAGAGAGTACCTATTAAGTTTTGGTCTAGAATCATTCTCCAATAAAGGGAGTTCACCAGAGTTGATTTCCACAGTCAGCTACATTAATCACCAGGCTCTTGGCTGTTATGTTCTGCATGCTTCCTGCCTAATATGCAAAATAGGCTAGGTAAATCTTACCAGTTCCTTGACAAGCAGCTATATGGATTTTTTTTTCTCTTTACTACAAAATGAAAATCCCACTGGGAAATGGAATTTTTTTCATCATTCAATGTCAAGTAAGTCAGAAAGTATTATCATAATGTACCTTTCACTGCTTAAGCATTAAAAATGGTGAGATGCAAAGGAATATAGAAAATTTTGTACTGGGGAAAGGGTGAGAAACTTAGAAGGATATGGAGGCTAAGTAGCCTCAATGAATTTTCCTTCCGCCTTCTCTTCTCTCTTTAATTGCTACCTCCTCATTCCTTTTCCCTTTCTTTCCTTCTCCTTATTCTTCTTTCCTTCTTACTTTTATGCATGTTTTTGAATTTTTCACAGTGATGCAAAAGGCCATGATTTACTCTGGAATCTGACTTTAGCAATGAAACAGAAATGAACCTGGATGACTCACATTTAATGGGATAATCCTTCGTAGTTGTGAAGAATATTATAATAGAGAAGTACTTTCATTTTATGTATTCACCCAACAAATGTCTAGCACTACTTACTGTATGTCACAAACCACATTAGACACTAGGGATTCAAAAGTAAACAAAAAGCCAGGAACTTCAGGGTATACACAAGATGCAGAAACAAAGGAAGAAGCAAACATTTTTAAAAAACAGATCCAGTTATAGTTAGAGAAGACTATAAGCTTCCTAGTATAGAGAGCTACAGGGTCAGGAGGATGATTTACTTTCTATATTATAGTCACATACATAGGAAAAAGCAATTATATAATCAATTTTATACTATTTAGAAAAAGAATAATTTGAGATAATCAAATATTTTAGTTAGTGGAATAATACTTTAGCTATCAGTCAATATGATTATTACTTGCTAAAATAAATAGAAAACCATAGTCTGACAAATGTGTGTTGAATATCATTTATATGCAAAGTACGGCTTACTCACTATAGGTGACAGCTGAGTATGGCCTAGACTTAGTTCTCTGTGAATTTATAGTTAGAAAAGGATACTTATACACCAATAACCACATTGCAAAAAATAGGCAGTGAAATATACCATATGAACATTTTTAAAAATCTACAGAAGGTCACAGGAATGATTCTTTTACAACACGAGATGAATTATGACACTCCTCAGCTCCAACCTGCTAATGGCTTCCTGCCTCCCTCAACATAAATGTCAAAGGCCTAGCAATGACCTTCTGGGCCTTGCACAGACTGGCTACCTCTTTGACCTCATATCCCCGCACTTTTTTCCTCAGTTCACTTTGTTCATTCATACCGACTCGCTCGATGTTTCGCAAAGCACTTGTTATGGTTTGTATGTGAGGTGTCCACCAAAATATTCAGAGGTGAAACAAGATTCTGGGAGGTATAACCTAATTAGTTCATCCTAGCTTGAATGGACTGACTAGGTGGGGCATGGATGGAGAAAAGGGGTCACAGTGAGGGGCTGCCCTGGAAGGGTACATCTGCTCTGTAGCTCCTTACCCTTGCTCTGCTTCTAGGCTTATGATGGTCAACCTGGATTGTCAACTTGACAGGATTAAAAAAACTCCAGAAGTGTTCATGAGGGTGTTTCCAGAGGTGACTGGCATGTGGGACAGCAAACTGAGTTGGAGACTCATCTTAAATGTGGGTTGCACAGTGCAATGGGCTGGGGGCCTGAATGGAAGAAGGGTTGAAGAGGGGGAAAGCTGATACAGATGGAAGCTCCATTTTCTTGGGTAGGTGCTTGGATTGCTGCTGTGATCACCTAAGGATGTTGGACACCAGCTCCTTCACTTTTCCAAAAGTGGACTCTGACAAACTATTCTACAGGGAGTTCCAAGGCCTTGAGTCCCAGACTGTGGATCTTCGTCTTCCGAGGCTCCAGCAACCTGGACTGAGCAGCTACTGGTTCTTCCAGCTCTCCAGGGTACACCTAGCCATTGTGGGCTTATCCATCTTCTGGTCCTGTAAGCCAATCATATATATATGGCTTCCTTACCATATATATGATTGGCATATATGATTGGCTTACAGGATCTTTTATACATCCTTTCAATTCTGTTCCCACAGATAATGCTGACTAATACAGCACACCAAACATCATCTAGGCTTTGTGTTATGGTTCAAATGCGAGGTTTCACCCAAAAGCTCATGTGTGATAATTCAGGAAGGCTGAGGTAAAATGATTGGGTTATAAAAGCCTTAATCCAGTCAGTGAGTTAATCCCCTTATAGGGATTAGCTGGCAGCTGTAGGCTGGTAGGGTGTGGCTGGAGGAGGTGGGTCTTTGGGGGATGTGCCTTTGGGGTACATAGTCTGTACCTGGCACGGAATTTCTCTCTCTGCTCTGCTTCCAGATGTGATGCCTTGAACTCCCCACACTCTGAACCCATCTTTACCACCATGATGTACAGCCTCACCTTGAGCCCCAAGGAATGGAGCCAGCCTTCTCTAGACATAGAACTCTGAAACCATGAGCCCCTAAATAAACCTTTTCCTCCTAAAATTGTCTTGTCAGGTCCTTTAGTGGCAACGGTGAAAAAGCTGACTAAAACATTTTAGAGCAGGCTTTTTCCTCCAAAATTCCACATGGCTAATTCTCACTTCCTTCCAGACTTTACATAAATCTTACCTTCTAAAGGCAGCTTATTACAATCCCCTTACCCTATGTTGTTTTTCTCTGTTACCTTGTACTTATCTTTTCCTGTACTGTGAAGATTACTCAGGTGTTGTGTGTATTATTTATTGTTAATCTGTGCCAATTAGAACATAAACCCCATGCAGATAGTTTTTATCTCACATTCCCTGCTCTATCCCAAGTAACAAGAATTTCTGAACAAAAGTAGAATCTTGATAAATACTTGTGAAAAAATTAAGTGATCAGCTTTGATAGGAGGGTAAAAGAAGTGAAATGATCGGAAATGGCTTAAAGTATAAGATAATAACTGAAAGATAAAGAGGAACGTTGTCAGGAAGGGATGGTCTTCATGACTCAGCTCCCTCACTTCAGGTTATTACTCTTTCAGCATGTAGAGGATATTTCTCAAACAGATAAATTCATAAAAATTTCTTTATGTAACTGGTACATTAGCTAAGTATGACTCATGGGATGCAATCATAGAACAAATTTATTTTGGTGTCCCATTGTCCCTTTAATGAATTTAGTTCTTTTTTTTCTACTGGGTGAAAACTCAGACAATATCATGATTCTCTTGGTCATTCTTAGAAAATAGTCACTTTAAATGAAATGTTAATATCTCAGTTCTCTAAGTAAAACATCAGGTCCAACTGGATTTAATACTAGGACTTAATACGTTCCTCCCATTTATCAGATCCACAGGAAGATAATGGAGCAGATGAGGCAGGAGAAGTTCATGGTAAAGGAAGGAGGGTGGAAGGGTTTTGCTTTTCTTCCCAGCATTGCAAACAATGACCCCTCCATAGTTGGGGCTTAGGAAGGGCACAGGAGAAATGGAGAGCAGGACAGACTTCAGTTGACTCACAGTACTCTAAGCTGGCATTGTGTGGGTCTGGAAGCTATCTGAAGTAGACTTTTTCCCTCATTGTTTTTATGGGCTCTCAGGAGATTACTCAATCACTGGTGATCTCAGCTTCTTGTTTCTTAAACCCATGAATAGATCTTCGTTAAGAGTGATCAATTATTCCTTCTTAGTCCATACAATCCAGATCCAAGAAGTGAGGTCTGTTTACTCCTGTAGCAACCCTTACACAGGTCCTAAGATAAAATCTTAAGACTTTTTCTAATTCCTGACCTATATGTGGCCATGGAAAATACCTCAGGCATTCTTTGGCTCAATAAAAGCAGCTTTTCCTTTGTTCTAGCTTTAAAAATAGCTATCTAACCATTTTCCTGCTTTGAGAATTTTTAAAGTAGGAGTAAACTATCTGCTCATTCAGTATAACCTCCCCAAATTATACAGCCTATTAAAATACTAGATTTAAAATTACCCTTCTCAGTTGAAATGCAGGAAAAGCATCTCCAATGCTCCCTACTATAGGTGGGGCTGAGATTCACATAACAGCATTTTCTTCTCAACCGTCTGCAATCTGTATTTAATGAACCTTATGTATTTATGATAATCTTTTGATGAGTTTAAGAGCTGCAATCCTAGTACATGGCCAATTTCTGTGAAGTCCTTTTTGCGAAATCATATAGAACGGTCTTTCTTACTGCTAACTTCTTATATTGAATGATATGTATTTTCTTAAAAGTTTTGGCTCTGACTTTCACTTCAATGTCCAATTTCATGTGCAAAAATATTCTCTGCTTCTCAGCGATGAGCTTGCATCCACAGATTTATAAACCAGTTTTATTCTTGCTTCCCAACCCAGTTTTCTATTAAGCACATTTAATACTTCCATTCTGATAGTCTTTTATTCGTTTATCTAAGAAATATCTATTACATACTATATTCCAGTCCATATTCTAGATATTGGTATATGTACAACAGAGAGGAATATGCCAGAATATTTATATTTTACCAAATATGTTATAAATTGTTACACTTTTTATAACTACATTGTCCCCATGAAATAGAAAATCAAAAATCATGGGAAAAATTATAAATATAAGAAGATGCTACTTTGTAGAAGAATATGGGTATAAGAAAATGTTTATAATGCATTCTAAAGTGACTAAAGCATAAAGTACAGAATATTTTTTAAAAACTTCTAAAGAAATCTATTACTGGAGTTGAGCTTTAAGAATAGTATACCAATGTTACACAGGTTGCTTTGAAATAGGATGATTCCAAAAAAGTAGTCATTAGAGTAATAATTGTGTAACATGAGAAAGCACAGCACAAATGCATAAGAACAGTCATATGTAATGTTATATAGCTATGAAAGGATCAAAAAAAATAGAATAGTAAAAGATACTTTGATCGATGCTAGATGATTGGCAGCATGATGGTACAATTGTTGTAGAAGTTCATAAGGGGAAGAAGATAATTTTTAGTCTCATTTGGACATGTTAATTTTATAGGAAAAGTGAGATGCTCTATTAAGATTTACAGGAGGCTGATTGAAGGACTGACAACTTGATAGGGTCCTCTATGAAGGATTTGAGTACAGAATTACAATAATTTGTGAAAAAAAAACCCAGAGCCATTGACAATTATAAGATTCTGTCAAATGTATGTTACGGTTTGGATATGAGGTGTCCCAAAAGCTCATGTGTGAGATAATACAGGAATGCTCAGAGTTGAAATGATTCAATTATTAGAGTTGTGACCTAATCAGTAGATTACCGCATTTGATGGATTAAGAATTTGGGTGGTACTACAGGCAAGTGAGGTGTGGTTGGAGGAAGTGGATCATTGGGGCCTGCCCTGGGGACTATACATTTTGTCCCTGGCTGCTTATGCTCTCTCTGCTTCTCCTCTGAGCTGAGCAGCTTTCCTCCAACACATCCTTTCCACCATGAGGCTTAGCCTCACCCTGGGCCCAAGCAATAGAGTCAGCAAACCATGAACTGAACCTTTGAGCCATGAGCTAACATAAACATTCCTTCCTCTAATTTGTTCTTGTCAGTTGATTTGGTTGGTCACAGCAACAAAAATGGACTAACACAATGTACAAATAACAATAAAAAGCACATGAGAAAAGGTTTTAATACAAGGAAAGGAAAGCAATGTGTCATTCAGTAGATCTCCAATTCTCCTGAAGGAATAAAAGAAGAACAAATCCGTGAACCATTACCATTATCAAATAGGAACTGATAACAAAGAGAAGGAAAAAAACAATGTTGATCAACAGCACACTTACTGAATTTAAAGTCAAACACTTCAGTCTGGATCAATAATTAGCAGACTTGACATTGCAGAAAATTTAATTAGTGATTTACAGGACAAAACTGAGAAGCAACTGAAGGATCTGGTTGAAAAGGTCAGAGGATATACTCACAGAGAAAACGAGAATAATGGCAAGCAAAACGAAGAGCCAGCTTCTATAAGATAAATTCCCCAAAATAAAGGAGAACAGGTGGAATTTAAGCAATAATCAAATGAAAAATTCTAGAAAAGTATTCAGTTTTTAAAAATAATTTATATCTTGAGGTTAAAACAATAGGCATATCCCAAGCAAATAACAAAAAAAAAAATCACACAACAACAAAAACTTGGTGACATTGGCAAATTTTAAGCACAAAGAATGCTTCAAATACAGATAAATAAGGTAAAGATGGCCTAAGTCGTCTTTCCAATGCCAAACACCAGAACACAAGGAAACCACACCCACAGGGAAATGGTGAAAATGTGGAAAATGGTTTCTGCACTCAGCTAAATTGCTGTTCTAATGGGAGGGTAAGAGATGCACAAGGTCTCAAAATAGACTGTTGTTTGAGAATAGTTTTCTAAAAAGAATTGGAGGTGACCAATGAATGAAACAAGTAAGATCAAGGATGATAAATTGTGAAGGAAAGGGGGGTGTTGAAGACCAAAGAGTTTAACATATAGAAAATGTGCAAAAATAAGAAAGGGTGGCAAGTATGTTCACAAAATGTTGCAATGCATAGTTTTTATTTAAAGATATTTTCAATATTTTTAAGAATGATACATCACCTGAAACCAAAGAACACTGATGTAGAACAAAATGTAAATTTTAAATTACATATATCCAAAAGCACTACAGTCTTCTTTTGTTCAACATGAAGAATTAAAATAATAGATAGATTAACTGAAAAAGAATTAACCTTTGTTTAAAATTTGGATTAGGTGCTGAAGAAGTGGCTCAGCTGTTACTGCGCTTGCCTGGCATGTGTGGGTTTGCGATTTCAAACACCAGCAGCACGTACACAACAAAGTGTTCAAGCAACAAAAGCAACATGAAAAAACAAATAAAATTGATTCTGTCTTTCCCTCTCTCTCTCTCACTATCCCTTTCTCTTTAAAAAAATGGATTAATAGTAAAATGCTAATTTCAGAATATTTTCTTAATATAAAAATGAACCAATCATCATAAAATATGTAAAAATGAATAAAAGGAATCAAAAAATAATACAAGGAAATATCAAAATATAAAAGGTAGAATCAGTAAAAATTAAAACCTAAAAAATTTTCTATTATACTAAAGGTATTTTATCTTGTGTCTAAGTCTTCTGTATGTTCAACTTATTTAATCCTCAAGATACACGTAAAGCAGATTTATTATTTCATTGTAGGAGATTGAAAGTTATGTTTCAGGAGGTCAGGTAACTTGCCCAGGACAACTAATAAATGGTGAGGCCAGAATTAACAACATGTTCTGAGTCAGTCTTTACTCTTAACCCATCAACTGTTGTACCTGAAATGTACACACATTCACACACGCAAACAAAAATATATATAAATACACACTGTTACTCTGATACTCGTGTGTACATGTATACATCCACACATACATGCTCCTCAAGACTCACATTCACATATATATATGAATATGCTTATCTGCACACATGCATGCATACATACAATTTTGAAAACAATAAAAAAATTTAAATCCCTCCATAGTAAGACAGAATCTTTAAAATAATAAAAAAGATCAAAATCTAATTCTAAACTTCTTGTCAACATACCTAAAACCTACATCTAACTTAATTGCTCTTTTTTTTTCTTCCCTCCAGTCCAATGGGTGAAATGTGTTATAATTTTTGCCTAAGAGCAATGTGATTTGTGCTCTGAGACCCCTTTTCTTGTTTTTGAATGACTTGCTTTGGAGATTGTACCTTATTTTTATATACTGGATCCTTCACTTTAGCAGTTACATATTCTCAAACATTTCTCATTTTAAGAACAATCCTCCCTGATTAAATTCCAGTTTCCTTTTCAGCTGCCTCATTACCATTCCCAGACTTCACCATCCTACTCTGCCCACAACGATCTCCTTATCATCTGCCGTTCACCATGTATTCAATTGCATTCTCTCCATTCCTAATTTCTTTGGTCAACATTACAGTTGTTTGACTCTTAAATTCTTATACACCGCCTTTGCTTGACCTAAATGTTTACCCTTTGTTAGTATTTTTTAAGATTAATGTCATTTGAAGTTTTAAAAATAATTCTGAGAAGACACCAAAGTAAAGGCATAATGTGCTATTTGTTTTAAACTATGCATCCTGTCTTCATTTTCTGTGCATTCTCTTAGGTGTGGGAATCCCAAACATCTCACAATCTCCACTCCTCTCTGCTTTGAGAATTACCACCTTCAACTTTAAATGTTGTCACTTGCTGGGATTCTGGCCAGGGCCTATAATATACTCTACACACTCTCTTTGGGTGAGCTTACCTGTCTATTTCCATGGCTTTAATTTTTATCTATCATACAAACTTATGATTATCAAATGTTTATCTCTTGCTTAGATCTCTTTCCTGAGTACCAGGCTCATGTATTTAATGGTTGTCAGAATCTTCATTTGGATGAAATTCTTCCTTCTGAAGAATTTCCTTCTGAAACATTTCATATGTTTCAGTTCTCTGTGTTCCCAGAGCTGCCACCTAGCTTACATCACAATTATTTCCCTCCCAGAATAGCAAAATAACCTCCTTTAGCTTTCTCTGTCTCCCATCTTCCATCTCTTCAAGTGATTCTCCGTATTCTAAACAGAATGCTTTTTTCCTAAAGTGCCATTTTCATCATTTTAATCCTTTGATTAGTACCCTCAGGGTTTCTCTTTGTCCTTAGAATAAAGCTCAAATTTTCTTAACACAGTTGAAAGGGTCCATCAAGACCAATCTGTTATCTATTGTTCTGTTCTTCATCTGCTACACCCAATTATTCCTATGGTCCCAATTCTAGAAACCTTTCCCTAGTCACCAAATCCTAGTTGAGAGACACATGGCAAGCACTGGACTTAAGACACCATCACCTCCTTGGTGCCAAACACAAGAATAAATATATTTGAGGAAATACATAAATAAATAAATGAAAAAGTATATTCTAGGGTAACCATATATATGTGGAGTGGGGATGGAAGAGGAGGGAAGGAGTGGTGAGGGAGGGATGACAGGAAGGTATCTAGGGAGAAATCAATAATGTAGCTTACTCTTTACTCCCCTGAGAAGCCAAATAATATTTATGCAATCATTTGAGTCTGGAAAATGCACCATTTTATATATATACACACATATCGGTTATGGGGGAAATACAGAAGAGTCAAGAGACTAGGGGTGTGGGTGATATGGGGATGATTCTGGATTAGGATCATGGACATATCATATTGTTAGTACATATGTATTTATGATTGTACAACAACACAACTCCTCAATAAAATTTAAAAAAATGGCATGCAATCAGTTAGCACTGAAATAATTGGCAAATCTCCTCAGGCAAATGGGATTTTAAAGCATCAAAAGTTAACTGCAATAGTAATATGTAATGTATAATTTACGACAAGATGAATCAAATGTACAAAGTATCATTTAATAAATGAAAAGCATAATTCAAAGCAATATGAAAGAATATTATGCCCTTAATATAAAATCAGAGTATATTGAGTATATTAAGTAATATTTGTAGTATTTCAAGGGTAATTGAGAAATGTATCATGCCATTAACAGATTTAATAGACATTTTTACTTATTTTACATTGTTATAATTAAAAATGTAAAAGTAATTTACTATGTATTTGGTATGATTAACTCTAAATCCTTTTATATTAAAAACATGTTTTTATAACAATGGAAATATTTGTAAATAAACCTTCAGAGATGAGCAAAAAAAACCCCAATTCATTATAATCTTATCAATAGTTATCTTATGCTTTTTTTCACATTAATGCTTTATAATATTTTCCAAAATTTTATTGTTGGTAAATATTATTTCTATCAATGGAGTAATTATACCTAAAATTTTAAAATTGGACAGAATATCAAAATAAAAGAGATCATGGAATGGCTGAATCAGATGAAGACTATACAGACCATAATATTTGGTGATTAGGATATCATTTGTGAATTTTTTGAGAGAGAGTGGGTGAGAAAGAGAGAATCCATTTCATTTTTTCATCTGGTTTTGTACATGGGGTGCTGGGGTTTGCACCAAGGTCCTCACACATGCCAAGTGCTCCATCTTGAGCTACCGCTCCAGCCCATCATTTGTGCTTTTTGAAAGAGAATATTGAGAAAGGTGTTTGATCATATGACATTGTGGAATAGTGAGAGGAAAAGAAGCAGCAAGTCAAAATTCTTCTTACAAAGTGTTTGGCACTAAAGAAAGAAGATAGGGGAAAGTTAATCAATGATGAGGATGAGGAAAGAATTTTATTTAGGATGAGGAGGTATTAATTCATTGTCAGAGGCAAAACAAAGAAATTAACGCAGGATACCCCATAGGTGAAGAGAGGAGATAACTGCTAAATTTAGGAGGAGGTGGGCTGACCAATCATGATTGCAAATGTTGACTGAAGCATTAGCACCAGAGGTGCTCTTCCAAAAAGGAAAGATGAGGAATGAGATTAAACAGATTTAGAAAAATTTTGAAGTGAAAAAGGAAAAATAGTAAACAGTCTATCTTATTAATCAGGTCATTCCAGTCTATTTAGAATTTAGAGTGAGGTGAAAGACATGATCATAGGGTGACATTAAATGGGAAGGCAGAGGAAAACAAAAGTGGAAGCAGAGAGTAAGGGGATTCCAGAATTGAAGCATGATACAGAATAAGTAACATTTATTATCTGCCTCTTTTCCTTTCCCTACATTCTTTAAAGAAATCCAATACTATGTTCAACATAACACTGAACTTTTCTCTATCCATTTACACTCTTCCTATGATGCTTTCATTCATCTTATGAATGTTCTGTAGCATGTGGTACTGGTACACATCACCTCCCTCATTTTTCAACCAGATGCTTATATTTTTTGTTTGCAGACCTGAAATTGAACCCAGGGCCTTGTACGATCTAGGCAAGCACCCTACCACTAGCCCTAAGATATTTAATTTTTTTTTTTTTGGTAGCAGTGATTGAACCTGGGGGCACTTAACCACTGAGCAACGTCCCCATACCTTTTTAGTTATTCTTTTGAGACAGGGTTTTGCTAGGATGCTTGGGGCCACACTAAGTTGCTGAGGTTGGCTCTGAACTTGCAATCTTCCTGAAGATGTTTACTTTTTAATACAGGTGTTTTCGTCCTTCTCTGTCTCTTGAGATTCATCCCAATTAGGCAGATAGAGAAATTAGAGGGAAGTCACTCTAGAATTAATGACTCATGCATAGAAGATCATACCAGAGAAAGATCACCATATTTGACCTCTTGGGGTGTGGAGATTACTACTACTGAAGCATATGGGTGGCTGAGATTTTTTTTTTAATAAGAAAAGATGTGATTTCTTTAGATAGAAGAATATGTGCTCATATATATCAGAAGTATCATTATGATAGTTAGATTCAGTGCAGGCAAAACTGCTTTTATAAGTAGATCCCAACATATATTCCTCTGAACAGATTTATTGCTCCCTAGTTTTACAATCCAAATGTACACAGGTATTGGAACAATTTAGTTCCACAGTGTTATCCAGAAACTCTCCACCAACTTCTGGCACATTTTTCATACCCAAATACTTCCAACTCTCATTAGGTTATGTTCTCAAAAATAGCAAAGAGGATACACAGTGCTTGGTATGACCCCTCAAGCACTTGAGCTGCAAGTGCCACAGTTCTTATGGTCATGGTCATAGCACATTGTCAGAAATGAGTCACACAGCACAAGTGAGGAAAATGAAAGAAAGGAATGACTGGTTAGCCATTTTCTAATTCAGCTAAGAGGATTCTTTATTAAAAAGAAGACAAGTAGACTGAAGATAGGAAGTCTGACTAATTGGATGACAGTTGACCGTCTTAAGTACAAAGCTAAACTGTGGATAGAGAAGGAAAAAAAATAAAGGAAAAATCACTGAGTAAAATTGTACCTTTTCCGGTACTTCAAAATAGGTTTTGGAAAAATACAGAGCTATTGAATATCATGGCCAGTGCTACTAAAAATTTTTTTAGTTGGTAATGCTTTCATATGTTCACGGATTTCTTGTAAGGTCTGTTAGTTGGTTGACTTTTTAATACAACAGGAGGAACCATGACAGCCACAACATGCTCATGAGATTGTGTATCTGAGTCTTATTTCTGTTGGAGGGGCTTTAGATCTATGATTTTAAGTAATATAGTACTTTGGAATGACCCCTCAAATTTTGCATCGGAACACTTGAAAAGTCTTATTTCTGCTGTTCAGTAACCTCTTGGCTATACACTAATAGATTTCCAATCCGCCGAGAGGCAAACCTTCAGATACTTTTCAAACTTTCAAAGCTATGATTAAATGTGCCTTTACATCAAAAATCAATCGTTTTTAAGGCATTCAAGGGATTTGCTCTGCAGAGCACAGACAAGCTCTCCTAGACTTTTAAAAACATCTTTCTTTTCCCCCTGCAAGAAGTCATTATTCCAGGGACTGTTTATACAGGCAGATTTTTCAGTGGTCCTCAAGTGGCATTTAAGATCATGTTGGCTTATGCTCCCATTTATTATGGTATATTCTTGATGTACACAAAAAGTGAAGGCTATAAATGTGACAAATATCAATTAGTAAATGTGTCTTTTTTGATACTTTGATTAGTTAGCTAAACAGCAGATAGTCTTTACTTTTTAGAAACATCAAAGGAACATATAGAATAAATATTCATTGTTTATTTTTATATTATATCTACTTTAAAAATATTAATAATTGTTGTAATATCTCCATAAAGTAAATGATATTTTTATTGAATTGTCATAATAAAACAAAATATTACTGATACATTTGTATAGCATCTAAACGAGTTCTTCATATACAAGATAACTTTTGTCAACATAAAAAACAGATTTCATTTAGTTTCTTTGTAACTTTAATAGTTTCCTGTGCACATTAACTTTGATTTTCCTACTAGATACATGAACTGGAGACTGAGATGCTATCTAATACTTTAATTTCTCCACCATATTTAGGATAGTTCTAGATATTAGTAGGTAATTCTCCATACATGCTAATGATATGCCTTCATAATAGAAGATCCAATTAAAATATTTAAATGTATTTCAATGCATAGAATGGTATATTAAGATTAATAATTTTTTTAAATGCCAGGTATGGTGGCACATGTCTGTAATCCCGGCAGTTTGGAAGGCTGAGCCAGGAGGATAATAACTTCAAAGCCAGCCTCCGCAACTTAGCAAGGCCCTAAAGAACTAACAAAAACCCGTCTCAAAAAAATAAAATAAAATAAAATAAAGAGAGAGAGACTGGGGTTGTAACTCAGGGTTAAGTGTCTCTGGGCTCAATCCCTGGTACCAAAAAAAAAAAAAGAAAGAAGAAAGAAAAGATAAGAAAAAAGAAAAAGTATAAGTCCTATTTCCATTTTTCTGATGTTATCAAATCTTTTTCAGAATTTGTTGTGATATAGCTATCATATTGAAGCAGTCCATGAAAACTTTTTGCCAATTGTCCCAAAGGTCATATTGACCTCACATAGGCTATTTTTTTTATGTCTCTCTATTATATTAGTTTCATCCACATTATTCTGCCATTTCCAAAACTTTTATTTGTGCTACTACTTCTTTATTAAATATCAGGTCTCCATGTCATTTCCCACCATGCCTTTATGATGTTCTAATGTTTAATTATTTTGTTAATTTGCTAACAAACCACATAAGTGGACTTAAATTAATGAAGGACGTCTGCAGACGATCACAGATTACTTGGCAGAGGATGGCACAACACAAGCCAAAGAAAGGCTTAGATCATTTATCAGCTTGCAAGAATTAGGTACTGAAAACCACTGACAGATGTCCAACAGGAACACAGAGTAGAAATCCAGGAGGAAGTGATAATGACTTGCATTTCCAACAGGATGATCCAAAATCTAATACATCTGCCTCAAATCTGCTATATTCCTTACATTGGTGAGTATACGTGTCATGCATATTGTTGTCCAAACCAGCAACAGGATTTCTTTTGCTTTATTAAAGTCTACATTTAATTGGTCAAACATACCGTTGATTCTATTTTCTTGATATCTTGTAAGTTTCTCTAATTCTTTATTCCCCTGGGACCACCACTCTGTGTTCTGCCTACTCTTAGTCTTTGCATGGGGTCCTGAACAGCCTGCTACCTCCTGTGCTTGCCTCCACACTTACTACCCGATCCCATTCACCACATTTTCCCCATTGGCTTCCTAAACTCATGATTTTGTTCCTCTAGATTTAAATGACCATCACAGATTGATTTTCAAGATAAAATCCATATTTGCTAGTAGGACACTAATGCCCCTTTACAATCAAGCTATGGTCCATTCTAAGTTCTCTCCCCACTCATTTTCTTACACTGTCAATTCCAGTGACCTTCCACTTGAAGCACTTTGTGTACCAGGCCATGCTGTTGTCCTCTGCTGCCTTGACTACCCACCTACTCCTTCCCTTTATCTGAACAACTTTTAGCAAAAACTCTCAAAATTATATTGAATCCACCAAATAATCCATAAAATCTCTTTATTTTAGGATCAGTTGATTAGCAACCTTAATTCAATCTCTAATCTTAATTCCCCTTTGGCATTAAACCTAGTACATTCACAGGTTTCTGGGATTTAGATAGGTATCTTGGGGGTAAACACATTATTCTAGGTACCACAACAAATAAAGTCACAGGACTTATTTTTTCTAAGCAATTCAGGTTAGAAGACAATGAGATTTTGTGATTAAATTTATTGGTTCTATATCTACCAAAATCTAACTTAAATCCTGGCTCTCCTACCCACCAAAAAAAAATGTCAAAATCTTATAAATTGGAGTTTCCTAATATTGAAACTTGGGGAAATTATGGATGTTATTTGGCAGAGTGGTTAGGATATCCATGGAGTTAGAGCATATAGTTTCTTCTAGTAATCATTCTGCTTTGAATAGAATGATAATGGACTTGTTTTGTGGATGAAATAACTCAAAATGTGTAAAATGTTAAAGAAAATGGAACAGCCTTTAGCATTTCAAAGAGCTCAATAAACAATAGCTATGATCATTTTGTGTCTTAGCAGGCATTATTATGAAGCTGAAAGAAAAATATTTTCCTTTAAACTTACTGAGATTTTTGATTAGGTGCTATAAAGGAATATCAGAGGGGCTAGAGAGGTGGCAAAGTGGTTATGACACTTGCCTGGCATGTGCAAGGATACAGGTTCGAACCCCATGTATACAACACAGTGTCGGAGCAATGCAAGCCACATGAAAAACTAAATAAAAACAATTCTTTCTCTCTTTCTCATTTTCTCTCTTTAAAAGAGAGAAAGGAGAGAGAGGGAGGGAGGGAGAGAATATAAGAATTATTTTTAGGCAAAAACTACTCTTAAAGCATTTAGATAGTTGCTTTTAGAATTATGAAAGCTGATCTTGAATTCGTAGCCTAGAGCCTAAAGTAGCAATCAAAGAAGAACCCTGGGTGCCCCATGCTAGAGCCTCCCTATGAGTCAGCTTGTTCATTCAGACTGTTTAAATAGAGAAAAGTAAACTTCTATCTTATTTTCAAAAATTAATACAAATAAATTACAATTACAAAAGCTAAGCCCTTCTGGATGTAATCTGGGAGGACAGTAAAGGGCTCTGAATAATGAAGAAGCGTGTCTGTGAGTCTCCTCCAGGCAGCTGGTACAGGAGGAGGTTTTTGTGGAGAGGGGCAAGACCATGGAAATAGAGGAGGCTCAGCAATCAGGCCAAAGAGCAAAGGCCACAGAAGAATACTGATATTCTCTAACACAGAGAAAACTAAAAAACTGTTAAGAATCCTGATTATAGTAACAATTACAAGTTGTTCTTTGTTTAGCACTGATATAAACCCCTCTATTACTAAATTTTGAAATCTAAAATTTTTAACCCAAGATATTTAAAATCCTAGAATTTTTGGAAAGGGTAGTTCCCTCCAATAGTCTTATTTTGGTGGTACCATGAGGAATGATGCAAAAGAAGCCAGTGTTTAGTTGAGAGCAAAGCAGCCTGACCAGCTGCATAGTTAGCTCAGTTGACACAGAGAGGCAGGGGCCATATGGAGAGTGACTCAGCAGAGATATGGGATAAATATCTTTCTCTCCAAATACCCCAGAGGAAGATTTTTTTTTTGAGGAAGGAAAAGGAATTGTTGATTCCTGACATATGTTACAGAGATTAGAGATATCCAGATAGCAGGTATAATTGTTGTGATTTATCTATGTTATAATGATGACGATGACTGCTGTCATTGTTATCACTTATACATGATTGAGAGGCAAAGCAAGATGTCCTTGGAATAAAACCCTCCAGTGAACATCCCCCCCCACCCACATAAAATAATTTTTTTTAGAATGAGAAACAAGTTTATTTTTATTGGTTCTTTACAATAACATAATTATAAAAGCATGGAGTATAACTTGCTCTAATTCAGTCCCCAGTATATCCCCTTCCTGTCCACCCACCCTATTCTCTTCCTTCTGCTCTACTGCTCTTTCTATTATTTATTAGTAGTTTTTTTTAAATTAGTGTCTTATTGATGAACATGTTGATGAGATTCACTGTGGTATGTTCACATATGAACATAGGAAATTCAGGTGTCATTCATTCCACAAACTTGCCCTATCTCATTCTTCTCGCTCAGTTTCCTTCCCCTTTATCTATTCCTCTGATCTTTTCCTTACTTTGGATTAGCTTACACATATCAGAGAGAACATTTGGACTTTGGCTTTTTGAGACTGGCTTTTTTGACTTAGCATGATATCCTCCAGTTCCATCCATTTGCTGGCAAATGACATAATGTCATTCTTCCTTATGGCTGAGTAATACTCAATTGTATGTGTTTGCCACATTTTCTTTATCCATCCATTAGTTGAAGGGTACCTTGGTTGGTTCCACAGCTTAGTTATTGTGAATTGTGCTGCTACGAATATTGATGTGGCTACATCTCTGTAGTAGCTGATTTTAGATCCTTTGGATATATTCTGAGGAATGGAATAGTTGGGTCAAATGGTAGATCCATTCCTAGTTTTCTGAGGAATCTCCATACTGCTTTCCAAAGTGGTTTTGCCAATTTGCGGTCCCACCAAATATATATAAGTGTACTCTTGTCCCCTACATTCTCACCAACATTTATTGTTGTTTGTATTCTTGATAATTGCCACTCTGACTGGAGTGAGATGAAATCTCAGTGTAGTTTTAATTTGCATTTCTCTAATTGCTAAAGACGTTGCACACTTTTTCATATATTATTGGCTATTTACATTTCCTCTTTTGAAAAGTGTCTGTTTAATTTGTTTTCCCATTTTTTTTATTAAGCTTTTTCGAGTTCTTTGTATATCCTGGATATTAATGCCCTATCTGAGAGGAAGGAGGCAAAGATTTTTTTCCCATTCTATAGGTTCTCTCTTCACACTCTTGCTTGTTTCCTTTGTTGTGGGGAAGCTTTTCACTTTGATGCCAGCCCATTAATTGATTTTTAACTCTATTATAAATTTTAACAGCTATTCATACACAAAACTACCTTCCTAAGAGCTAAGGAAAACATGAGAGATCACAATACCTGGTTGTAGCATAATAATAATTTAAAAAAATACATTGAGCCAGACCCATGCCTGTAATACCAGGGGCTTGGGAAGCTAAGGCAGAAAGAAGGGCTGGGGATGTTGCTCAGTGGTTAAGCATCCCTGGGTTAAATTCCCAGTTCAAAACAACAACAGCAACAACAACAACAAAAAAACATGAAGGAGGTAGAAGGGGAAATATTACCTGTAATTACTTGTGTGATACCTCCCACAATTTCAAGCAACACAAAATGGAGAGATATGCCTTATGCCTGGGGAAGGCACATATTAATATGAACCCTTAGACATAGAACTCAGTACCAGATCTACCATGGTAAAATCCAGTACCAGGAGAAGCCCCATAACCCCATGCCCTACGATAGGGCCTGCAAAGAGAGCCCCTGGATCCATATCGACTTGGAGACCAAGAGATTAACTCTTGATAGTACCAACCCTGGTAGATGACACAGAAAAATACTCTATTTCCTAAGAGTGGGACAAAGAAATAGTTTATTGCTTTGCCTTGGAAGTCAGTGCTAGGCTAATGGCCCCTGTCCATAGGCCAATGCTCATGTGTTGACAACCAGGACTCTCCTCGGTGCTAGGTAGACCTGTGGCCTCAGTTGGCTGGACTTGTATTCTGACCTGAATCATCTGAAGCTGTATACAATAGTCTTGGATTATATGTGTACCACAGCAACATGCAGGCCATAGAAGCATGAGCCTTGGTCTTGATGCATGGGTCTCAGATAACTGTGTGTGTTAAATGAGACCCAGCATTGCTGGATACATGACCATAGGTCTGCCTACGCCATCAGTCCCCCAAACACAGACAACACAAGAGGGAGAGAGTTGTTATTCTCTTACAGGACGTAGTTAAAGGGAGGTCTCAACTCAGTATATGGAGAGTAGGATCAGTCCCTTTATGGTAAGGTCTAGTGCCACACAGATTCTCAGTGTCTCACCACAATTTGGTGACCATGATATAGGCAGCTGGGCCTGCCCCATCCAAGGTGTAAGCTTGTGGGGATGGTTCCTTTTATTAGGCAATCCCTCAGTACATCTGAACAACCTATCAACTAGAGATTTGAAACTAACTTGGGCCTGGGGTACCCTCTAGTGCTGAATAAGGACAACACACCATCATAGACCTGTGGCAAAACGACTTAATGTGCTATCTAGTGCTGAAGTGGTAGCAGCAATCACAGGCTCAGAGACAATAAGCAATCTGCTTAGAATTTCTGAAAAGACAGGTAGAAAAAGAGACAGATAAGAAATAAATACCTAATCCTTTAATGAACAGATATTGTTGTACACCAACAGGTATCAAGAACTTTCAGGTATCCCTGGCCTCACTCAAAAAACAAATGTCAGAAAATAACCATATAAATACTACCAGAGAGAGGAGTTAAAATTTTTAAAAAAGCTATTTTAAGGAAATTCAATAAACTTTAAGAAAAAAACCAAAAATAATTCACTAATTTATCAGAGAAATTGAAGTAATTTTTAAATAGCAAACAGAAAGAAAGTGAAAATATAGTAAGTGAAATTAAAAATGCCATAGAAGGCATGCAACAAAAGAATGAGTTTGAAAATGAGTTATTTAAATATAAACAGAAGTGGAAGAAATAGATAAGAATGAAGAACACTTACAGGAAATTTGGGACAGCGATAAAAGAGAGACTATCTGGTATTTAATAAGAGGAATTTGAGATTACCAAACAGACAGAAATCTTAACCAAAGTGGTAATAATAGAAAACTCTCCAACCCTAGAGAACAATATAAATATCCAGGTATAGAAAGAACAAAGATCACCAGTCAGACTCAATTCAACCAACTCTACCCCAACACATCTTACAGGTAAGCTCCCAAAGAGGTTAAAGAGAAGAATCTTAAGGCAGCAAGAAAAAAGAAACAAATGACACAAAAGTATATTCCAATTCACTTGACAGCAGACTTTCCAGCAGACACTTTACAGGTCAAGGGAGAGTAGACTGAGATTTTCACAGTACTGAAGGAAAAGCAACCACCAACCAAAGGTACCATACCCAGAAATGCATTGTTTTTAAGAAATAAAAGAAAGATAAGGTCACTCCCCCCCAAAATCAAAGAAATTATTATCAGAAGGTCTTACCATAAATGCTAAAGAGAATTCCATGAACAGAAAGAAAAGAGATATTACTGGGTAAGAAAAAAACATTATAAATTTTAAAACTCAATGGATAGGGTAACTATGTGGATAAATTCAGAATGCTCTAATACTGTGAACATGATGCCTAAATCATTTATATCTTTAATATGGAAACTAAAAAGCAAAAATGATAACTATTTCAATATATTAAGAGATAGGCAATATAAGATATAAAATGCTTCATAAAATTTCAAAATATGAGAGGGAATGGAGTACGACTGTAGAATTGTTATTAGTATTTGTTCTCTGTTTCTTTTCAAATCGTTTTCCTATCTTTATTGCCAATGTCAAGTTGCTACCATTTCAAAATAATTTCATATGATCAAAAGATGTTTTCTGGTCTAGGGCTACAGCTCAGTGGTAGAGAGCTGGCCTATTATGTTGAAAGCACTGGGTCTGAACATCAACTTCTCTCACACACACACACATGAAGAAGAAGCAAGAAGAAAAGAAAAGTGTTTTTTAAGCCTCATTCTAGCCACATAACAAAAACCCATAGTAGGCACATCAACAATAATAACCAAGGAATCAAAACACATTAATGCAATAAATTATTTAACCACAAACAAAAGCTAAACGAGAAAGAAATGAACTACAAAAATTTTAGAAAACAAATAACAAAAGGGCAATATGAAGACCTTACCTTTGAATAATTACTTTAAATGTAAATGGATGGCATTCTTCAATTAAAAGAAACCCACTCCACCTCTAAAGATATGAATAGGCTAAAGTGATTGGAAGGAAGAAGATATTCAATATAAATGAAATCAAAAAGAAAGCAGATGCAGGGGTAGCCATGTATCTACTAGATAAAATGGACTTTAAATTAAAAGCATTAAAAGAGACAAGGGAGGTCATTACATATAAATATGTCAATTCAACAAGAGGAAACACAATTGAAAGTACATATGCACTCAGTGTTGGAGCATGCAAATATAACAAGCAAATACGAAAAGATAACACGAGAAACACACTATTGCACGTGTGTGTGTGTGTGTGTGTGTGTGTGTGTGTGTTGCAGGGCATTGAACTCAGAGACTTGTACTTATTAAGCAAGTACTGCACCACTGAGCTACATGCTTATCCTGAGTTAGATTCCAGTTTAATACTATTTGTGAACTTTAATATCCCACTTTTAGCAATGGGCATAACATTCAGGTAGAAAAATGAAAAACAACAAAAAGGGAAAGTTAAATTGTGCCCTAGAACAAATGGGTCTAACAGACATCCAAGGAACATTCCATCCAACAGTCATTGTGGAAAACAGAATGCAGGTTTCTCAACTATTCAAAGTAGGACTACCATATGATTCTGCAATCCTACTGTGGGCTATAATCCAAAGGTAATAGAATCAGTATTTCAACAAGACATCTGCACTCCAGGTTTTTTAAAGCACTACTCATAATAGATAAGAAATACAAACAACCTAAGTGTCCATTCATTATCTGATAACTGAATAAGGAAAATATGTATAAAAATGGAATAATATTTAGTCACTATAAAGATGAAATTCTGTTATTTGCGATAACAGCAATGGAAATGTATGTTCTTAGGTCAAGAGTAATATTGCAGGCACAGAAAGATAAATTCTCATGATTTCATTTGTACATAAAATCTTAAAAAGTTGATCTCACGCAAGGCAGATATCAGAGACTGTGGAGAATAGGTGAGAGAAAAATGTGGGGGGAAAATCAATCACCAGGTACGAAGTTATAGTTTGATTGGAGAAATAATTTATGGTGTTCTATTACACAATAGAGAACAATAATGTACTGTTTATTTAAAAGAAACTACAAGAAAAAAATTTGAACAATTTTGCTACAAAGAAAGAATAAATGTTTAAGGAAATAGATAATGCTTACTCTGATTTAAATACCACATAATACATACATGTATTAAAACATCACATGGTACCCCATATATATGTACAATTTTATGCATCAATTAAAAAATAAATCAAAAGGGGAGCACTTGAAGTTTATTTTAATAAACACCTTAAGAAGGAATAGTTAAGAAAATTTAGAGCACACAAGAAATACAAAAAGAATGAAAATACCAGGGCTTAGTTTTTCAAAGGTATATAGTTTAGTTGTCAATACATAAAGACAGATTAACAATGTAAATCTTTACCAAAGCCTAAAATCTATTACTAAGTTGATTAATTATAAGTTGAATGTATTTACTAGCTCACTCAGAACTCTGATGCATTTCTTTCACACAAACAACAGAAAGGAGTCATGCATTTTCTTTACAAATCCTTTTAGTTAGGGTCTGGATTTAATATTTGGCCAAGTTTTAAATGCTTCTTACAGAAGAATTAGTTTTGACTGCGACATGATATTCTTTTCCTTCTCAGAAATAGTTTTGTGAGATTGGGGCTATGGAGGCTGAAAATAGATGGATCAGATGCTGGCTTACAAAGGCACACAGCGGGGGCACACAGACATATAGAGCAGTGATTTAGGGTTCCTGGATTTCTGTTGACTTTTTTACCTTGAGAAAGTCTAAGCCATTTCATTTTCTCCAATCTAAACAGAAGCAAAATGGGCTCTCAACTATTCCAATCTAAACTAAGCTCCTATTTTCCTACTGGAAAGTACTATTAACTTTCCCCTGAGAAAGATAGCTTATATAAGAACCAAATAAATAAGACTCCATTTAGAGGACCTTAAGAGTGCATACAATGAACACAAAAATCAATGTGAGCCCCTTTGACAGCTGAAATTAGATGTCTCATAATGTTTTGCCAGCTTCATAGAGCATTGTATATTTTCAGGCTACCCTCTATTCCTTTGTGAGCTTTTATCTTTGTCTGCCTCTCTTGTTAAGAATACAATTTTGCCCTTTTGCTAACATTTCATGGGCTTAGGGACTTACTTTTAAGACCTGGCCACAAGCCTTGAATTGGTGGCACAGGCACTGCTAACAGCAAATTAACCTGAAAAAAAAAATGTGCCTTGGTGTTATTCAATAGCTCATTACCATTGATAGTTCTGAAGTTTGGCTTCCTTTCCCTTTTATGGCACATGGCATCTAGACAAAAATGAACAAAGGCTACAGAGAGTTGCTGGGAAGAGATGGGTGCCTTGTGATTCTGCATGACCTGTGACGTTCTCCTCTCTAAAGAAACGGAAGTGAAATGTGAGGCACAGTTCTCAAATTAGGAGAGGTAGTAAACTAGACAGCTGCTCAGTTCAAAACCGTCATTCACTAGACAGAGGACAAGGAAACTCTTGGCTTAATAAAACATATTAAAGACCAGATGCACTTTGCTGAACTTCTCACCTTACCTTGAAAGCTCATTTTATTTTTAAGGAAGAAGAATTGATAAGAACATGATTCATCTCTGGAAATATTTATTCTGTCCTAAAAACGATATGATCCACAGCAGCCTTTGAGGCCATATACTGATCACTTGTTTAAAATTCAGTGGCTCACCCCAAACACAGCATTTTCACCTTAACTTGCTTTGCATACATTCTAACAATTACAAAATTTACTTTCTGTGAGAATGTTTATTGTTAATTACAGATCTCTTTCCTAGTAAATTGAAAAATCCTTGATAGCAAAGGCCTTTGTTTTATTTACTAAAATATCGTGAAAGTCTATAAAAATTCCTAGCTCAACATGTTTGGTAAATGCTATGGTTTGAATGTGATTTGTTCCCCTAAACTAAGGCAGGAGTTTAATCCCCAAAGTCATAGCTTAATTGTAGTAAAAGGGTGGAAAGTTAATATATGGTGTAAGGGTGGAGACCCACAACTGAATCCTGGTGGATTTATAAGCAGAAAGAGAGGGACACACAGGCACTGATAGACATGCATGTTCCTTATCTCTTGCCATGTGGTGCTGAAAGCCATTATCAGATAAGGACCCTGGGCTTTGGGTCTCTAGAACCGTGAACCCAAGTGTACCTTTATTCTTTATAGACTATACTGCCTCAGGTATTTCATTATAGTATTATAAAATAAACTAATAGAGTGAATGAATGAATGAAGGGTAGCATGATACATGTTAATCAAGATTGTTTTGTTATTGTTGTTGTTTGTTTGCCATATAGAATTCAACCCACTGGGCACTGGACTTAATTTTTCATATTGGCTTTGAAATTTAATATCTGTAATAACTATATATCATGATTTACTCTTTCTGCTTTCATGTTATATACATAAATTCTATCATTTGAAAGATATTGGAGTCTGTCTCATTCTCAAGGACACTAAGCAATTAAGCCAGGAACAGTTTTAGGACCATATAGCCCTACAATTTTTTTATGTTGCAACATGGTGAATAAAAGATTTCAGTGTCTGTCATCCACAAATCTCCATGATTTAAAACAAACAAATGAAAGAGGAATAGAGACTAAAGGGAGTAAACTATATCATTGTGCACTGATTTAATGGACCAGCAGAATCAAAAACCAAAGTGCTGAAAATAAGTTCTTTTTGTAAAACGAGCTCCATAGCTCTAAAGAGAGCTTGTGTCTTATTGCTGATGTTTTGATCTTCAACACAGAGGAATGTGAAGATTTTGATTTAAAAAAAAAAAGATTTTCCATGACATTTCAATGAGTTGTCAGTCAAATCTATAGCCTCCTTTTTTTTTTTTTAACTGTGGCTGGGGGACAGATGCCTTTCCTGTGAGTGTTACACCTCTGTGCATGGTTAAAAAAGGAAGGGTGAACTTCCTGAACATGGCACCACTATTCTCTGCAGATTCTTTTCATGCTAAATCATCTGTACAAAACCATATGGTTGGAGGAACATAGTCCACTAGCCAACGTGTAGCATCTCCAATAGCCCTCAACTAGCATATATGTATACATATACATATACACATACATATGTATATACACATACATATATATTCATATTTTATTACAATTTATAGGTGTTAAAATGCCATTTACTGGGGCTGGAATGGTGGCTCAGTGGTTGGAGTGCTTGCCAGGCATGTGCAAGGACCCCAGTTCAAACCCCAGCACCAAATACACAACTAAGTGTTAGAGAAACAAACGCCAGATGAAAAAGAATGATGTGGATTCTCTCTTTCCTCTCTCTCTCTCTCTCTCTTAAAAAAAAAAGCCTTTTGCTGAGCATTATATGCCTTTGACATGGAAATCATATAAATCCCTCTCAATCCATTGTAATACAGGTCATAGGCTGAATTGCTTCCCACCCCACCTCTTCCCAATCCCACAAATTTTTGTTGAAGACCTGACCTTCAGTGTTCCACAATATAACTCAGTTTGGAGACAGAGTATTAAAAGATGCAACTAAATTAAAATAAGGTCATCATGGTGAGCCCCAATCCAATATGACTGGTGTCATTACAAGAAGAGGATGTTTGAATAGGGACACATTACAGGAGGAAGACTACGTGAAGACACAGAGAAAAGACAACAACCATTTTCAAGCCATAGAGAGGGAGCCCTGGAACAGATGGTGCCCTCGCAGCCTTTGGGAGAAACTAACACCGCTGACGCCTGGACTTCGAACTTCTAGAGCCCAGAGCTATGGGAAAATCAATTGCTGGTGTTTAAGCCATTCCAGTCTGGGGTACTCTGTTACAGTTGTTGTAGAAAAATAATAGAATATATGAAAATCCCAGAACCGTCCCTTCTGAACTTAATTCATAACTGGCAATCTGATCAAGAGCAGGTGGATTGCTGCTCCTATAAAAATGGCAATAATCAGAGCATTACCTTTCTGGGGGGAGAAATCTGCATTTATGATAAAGAATAACATAATGTGAAACTTGAATGAATTTCAGAGAAATAACAATGGTCATTACAACATAATTAAAATTTGCAATGTCATCTTGCCAACCCTCTGTGAAGCAGGAAAGTTATTGAAGTAGCTTTCAATCTACTTTGCTTTTTCCATTCTCACAGCTAGGATTTGGACCCCTATGGTCCACTTTGACATCCTATTCTATCACAATGTCACCTCTGTGCCCTGATTTCATTTGCGTTTAATGTACTTTGTGCTAATTGTCTTTAGTGAAGAAAGTGTTCCTTTTTTTTTTAACCTAGATAAATACTATGTTACCTATAAGCAATGGAAATATTGGCAATTGGTGGTATATAAGGTTTTCCTTAGTTGCCAATCGCTTGAAATTACTCATTATTTTATTCTTATGATGACAATTCAGCTCCTCCAAACACCAAAATCACCCAGCCTTGTGGGCTTGTAATCTGTGTCTTAAAATTAAATGGTAAAAATATATTACTTGCTATTTTAGAGTGCCCAAGATTACAATACGGAAAAAAAATCAATTATTTAATCAGAACCTAATTACTCCCTGCATGAATATTGAAACATTTACTGACATGGGGTCACAACTGATTCATTTCAATTTTTTCCATTTTCTATATTGTGTAATAACAATTCATGTTTAGGATGAGGGAATTGTACATTTTCTAACATCAGATTCATAATTATATTAAGTAAATTTCATTTGCAAGTCAAGAAAATGTAGATACACATATTTATTAAATTTTAAGCCAAGAATGTTGGAATAAATTGAACTTTGTGTTAATAAAGTGCATTTATCACTTTCTACTTTCCCTAGAGTTTTATATATATATACTAGTCTCCCCCTTGCCTGCCATTTCACTTTCTATGGTTTTGGTTACCTGTGGTCAATTAGAGTCTGAAAATATTAAATAGAAACTCCCAGAAATAAATAATTCATTAAGTTTTAAATTGTGTGCTTTTCTCGGTAGTGTGAGGAAACCTCATGCCATCCTGCTCCATCCCACTTGAGCCATGGATCATTCCTTTGTGCAGAGTATCCAAGCTACACACACTACCCACCCTCTGTTCACTCTGTAGTCATGAGGTTGGTGGTCACTCTGTAGTCATGAGGTTGGTGGCTGTGGTACTGCAGAGTTTGTGTTCATGTAATCCTCGTTTCACTTATGAATGGCCACAAAGGCTTAAGAATGGTGACGTAAAGGAGGCTCCACGACACACGACTTGGAAGAACTAATTAATTATAGTACTATAGCGATGCTACAGGCATATTAAAAAATAGCACATACTATATTCAGTACTATCCACAATTTCAGCTATCCACTGGGGATCTTGGAATGTGTCCCCCGCCAAAAGACGAGGGGGATTACCATGCTTCTTTTATCTTCTACTGATAGTCAGTTTGTTACAATCAAGTTTTATATCTGATTTATCTATGCAACCTCTATTTTATTTGTAAAAGAACCTCAATAAATATTTAATTCATGAATGAATTAACAATAAAACAGTTTTCTACTTATTAGTTATTAAAAATATGAAATAAATGAGAATCACCCACTAAATAATTATTTCATATCATAGAAATTTTGTGCATCGAAATAAGAGTATTTATAACTCAGTCAGATTTCAAACAAATGAAGTTCTATAAACAGATGGTAGAATCCGTTCATCTCTGCTAAATAGAGATTTTATATTAATGTATGAATGGTGTTTATCAAATTTCTATGGCATGAAAAAATACTTTCCTCCTTAAGATTTCTGCATTTGGTCTGGTTTAAGAAACTAAAGTCCATTACTTTGGCTTATTTATGTCATCATCTCAGAACATAGGACTCCCCTGGGATAGCAGGAAAGCCACCATTCTCTCCTGCTGTTTCAATTAACACTCTAGAACACTCATTATCTTCAGTGGAAACTGTCTTTGAAACCACAAGACCCTTCAGCTGGAAATATGTTTTTTGACTGTTCCAAGGTAAAAAGCTTAGGGTTGTTATTAAGGGATTCACATGGGGATGAAAATTACAAGTGGAGGAAGACCTCAGCAGAGACATTTAGAGAAAGTCATCACCAAGTCCCCTGCTGCTTGGCAAAATAACCAGGCCCATGTATTAGGGCATAGCTGAGGTTAAAATGCGAGAAGTCCTTTACCAGCTTTTCATGTGAGCGAGCCTTTGCTTCCTAAACCAGCCACCTCATCAGCCCCAGTTACAAGACCTGATCTTTCGCTCTGCTCACTTTGAGAGGGTAAAAACAGTTCTTCACTTCCACCTTTGGCTATGTGGCTCCAGCCACGAGTCCACAAGGTTTATTGATTCCCTTTCCTATGAAATCTTGTGCTGCTGTGCACGGGGAAAGTCTCCCTGCCCTGGAAGATCTCCATACATGAGAAATGCAGGGAAGATAGCTATTTCCTACATCACCTAATTCTTTTATTGGATTGTACAGCAAAAGAATCAGAGATCAATATGAGTAAGCACTGCCAAAAGCATTTTTTTTCTTTCTGCTTTGGGTAATGCTATTAATGAGAAAGACACATGGGATAAAATAAGGATCCTCAGCTCACACAAATTGGCCTTATTTTTAGGCAAGTACCCCACATGAATTTAAAAACACACACCATTTACTGAAAGGTGACCTTATTAGGAAAATTAGCAACTACATGCTGTAAAGGAATTAAATGTATGAGAAAATGGTTCTAAAAATAACCCAGCACTCACATTTTCAGGCAGAGACTGATGAAAGCAGGTGAAATCAGGTTTATCAAAATCTCATTAAGCATACCATTCTTTTAACATGAAGGGTTGTAGCAATAACCAAAATGGTTTATTTTCCATAAAAAGCCTTGTTTTTTAGCTCTGTTGCTCTTTTTTTTTTTCCTGTTTCCTGCAATCTTATTTCATTGTGCTGTGTTTTGATAAACAGATAAAGACAATGTGTAGCAACTCTCTGGGAGAGGGAAGTCAATTTCTAGAACCACTGTGTGCTAACTGTAATCTCTTCTAATATCTTTTACCTTACAATGTTCTTTATGATTGATAAATAAAGTTTCTCAATATTCCTGAGATTGATTGGTTTCATCATAGGTAAGAAATTTATTCTAAGTTCTTTGAGTGCTATCCCCACCCAAATTTTTGCTCTCTTTTCACCCTCTTCCTCTCCCCTTTCCTCCCTCCTCTCTCCTCTCCTCTCCTCTCCTCTCCTCTTCCTGTCTCAAAACATTTTAGGGGAGAAGGAAAAAAAAAAAACTAGAACAATGTTGATTAAGGACTATGACAGGTAATTCTGTGTCAAATGTTGACCTCTGGAGAGTAAGGACATAGTTAGAGTTGATTATTTGGCTACACAAAAGCTGAGACCTTTTATAGAAGTAAAAGGTCAACACTTAAACTGTGACATTGATAAGAGCATCAGATAATCAGTACACACTTAAAACTATTAACTGGTTATGTTTTTACCGACCTCTATTTTAATTACATAAAAATCTCAGACGTTTGTCCTTGCTGTGTGATATTTTCAGAGGTCAGAATAGCAACAACTTCCCACTGGCAGATGCTTCTTAATATTCTACAATAGGGCATTTCCTAAGAAATTTTCTCTTGCAATATTCAGCTATTGCAAACAAATGTAGGTGGGGATAGGAGTAGATCAGGGAAGAAGATGGTGATTTGATTAGGAATTCAGTATACCCAGTTCTGAAACCAAGTAATTTCACAAAGAAGCATTTCAATGAACCAAAAGTAAGAAGGCGAAGATAATTATAGATTTCTATGGGAGTTTTATTACTTTGAAGGGAAGGTGAACTGGCTGTGTGAAACATGCTTTGATGTCTTTTTTTTAGTTAAATTATTTTAGGACATTTTATATATGTGTAGGCTCAGACACTGTCTTAGGTTTTATATGGGATCCACTGTGTTTTCTCCTGAAGAAAAAGAAAATACTTTATTTCTTGAATTTGAATTTCTGTATCATTCATGCCAAAGAGCTCATTATAAGTTTGAGGTATAAAAAAATATAATTGTGCACATGCTTAGAATGTTAGATATTTATTTCTAGTCTGCAGGTAGGAGTTGCCTAGAATTGTTCAGTGATTCTACAAATATATGTTTGGGGTTTTTTTTTCTGGGTTTTAGAAATGTGCAGTTGAGGAAAATGTGGTCTTTTTCCCCAGTAGCTTGTAGCCTAAAAGAGAAGTTATAGGATACATATATCTCTGTATTGTTAAATAAAATAAAAGTGTACCCTGTGCACTTTGACAGGGTACAAACTGAATTGAAAAGAGTGATAAATTATGATTCTGCATGGAAAAATTATGAAAGACTCCAATGAGGTAGTAGCATTTGACTTGGTCCTTAACATTTTGGCAAAATGTAGACAAAGTGAATTTAAGAAGTCAGGATAGAACAAGTAACATTAATAGGAGCCTGGAGGACTGAGAAGGGGATTATTTGGTCCCTGAAAGAGAATGGTCCCAGAGAACAGAGTGTGAGAAAATGAGAGAGAAAACGAAACCTGAATAAGTCAACCATGTTCATGAGCACCAAGGTAACAAAGTTGGACTTCAGTCTTCAATCACTGAAGAAAAATGAAAATTACTATGTACTGGACATATTGTGCATCTTCTAAAACCCAGCTCTTTGCATATACTATGTCATTTAATTTCCTCATTGGCTCCATAAAGAAGGCAATTCACATACAGAAGTTTATAACTGTGATTCAAGCAATTCTTGTGCCAAAGCTTTCCCCTTACATGACCTCTTTTCCGTGATATATAACCTTGAAACTTTCATGAACGTGATGAAGCTTCTTTCCAAAAATATGCATATGTACACATATACACAAATTTTTTCTTACATTTTTGGGAGTATTCATTACTGTCTTTTTACATTCCTATTAATAACTCTTGCTCAACCCAAAGATATCTCGCAGTGAGGCAATTTATTTCCTTCTAAGTCTGTGAGCCATCAATATTTGAAAATGGAAATATATTAGAAAATGTTTTAAAAATAAAGTGTTCAATAAGGATATTTTTCATTATATCACTAAGTAAGAAAAATGTAAATTAACTAATAATTTAAAACCATTTAATAATTTCACCACAAATTTGGAATTATTTCTCTTATGTTATAAAAATAACAGATTGGTTTAAATCTGAACCAGCTCTAAGTCCCTTTGATGTTTCACTAACTTTTGTTCTTTTTCTTAATATTTTTATCCAGTCCACTGTCTTTTTAAGGAACCCAAATAATATATTGATTACCCAAATCTTTCAATTCAGATATCAACATTTTCATCAGTTGAGAATTCTTATATTTCAGTTGCTTAGAGGGCATGTATGACCTTAAGGGAAAAAATGGCTAAATCTGAGTCCTAAATTGATCTTACTGGCCTCAACACACTATAACTTATTTAAAATCGTAAAAATCTGACAGATTCTTCTTCCAAAAGATGGGGACAATGACAAACACATCTCTCCTTAAAATATTATTTTATGTAGAAATTTTCCAAATGATACAAATAGTGTAATAGCCATTACTATTCAGTGGATCAACTATTCTTAAAAATCATCTAGTTGATACAGCATTGAATTTGGGAAATAAAGAAATAATTTCCAGGGGCAGAACTTAAAAATAAGAATAAGGTCACAGTATAGAGAAATAGGCACATAAATAACAAACACTATAAGTGGTTTAATAAAGGCATTTATAAAATTCTAGGAGAACATGGATGAAGAAGCAATGAATAATTCATGGAGGCTACAAAGAAGAGGTAATAACTGACCAGAACCTTCCGGAAGGGGTTTCTCCTAGTTGACTCAGCTTCTTATTGAAGTGATTTTCAATGTAAAACATTGAAATGAGGTTTTCCCTTCTTACACAACATGTTAGCCCATGGAACAGTGCTCATGTTTCTGAATACAAATATTATGGAAGCAAGAGAAAGGCTTTATTTTAATTGAAATGCTACATTCTGGTACTTACTGGACCATTTATATGGTTATAAAAGTATGGATCCTTTTCAGTTCTATAGAAAAATACATTGCATTTTTTGAAATGTTGGTATCAGAAAAAACATGCAAATGATGTTTATTAAACAATGAAACATTATAAATTTTACCTGGAGGAGACCTGAAATTCCATTATTTGTAATATAAAAGAACAGTCAATAGTTCTTGGCAAGCCATCAACCCACTTTAATCTATTTCCTTCTATTGATTGAAAATAATTTTCATAGATTTTGTTATTCTTTGGAAAATATTTTTCTCTTGTGAATTATGAAGTGCTCACATCTTAGCATACTTATCAAGAAAATGTTCACGATTTTGCATTAGAAACGTAAAAATAAATAGCTGTGTTCTTACATTTGGACATTTCTTTGGTATAGGAAGCATCTGGGTTTGTACAAACTACTATATTTGTTTATTTCCATTGATTTCTACAGATCAGAATAGAGCTGACTGTTATAAAATTTGTATTGAGCTCCCTGATACATGCTGTCATGGACAGGGTCACAATATGTAATCACCCAGGCTCAGCACTCCCAAATGCAAGAGGGCATCATTTGCTGGGAATAGGACGTGAGTGATGCCACTGGAATTACACAGGGCTAATGCTTAGGGGCAGGCATACTTTAAGGAACCCAATACATTAAGTATCATCAATTGGTTTGAAATCTTATGACTTACAGTAATCAACTCTAAACCATATAAATGCCATTGTTTCTAAATAAGAATTTTGTCTAAGGATATCTTTGTCTCCTCTTACCCTTAGATGATATTTCTAGTTAGCAAATGTTCTTTCCCTACACTTCCAGGAATGAGGATAGTCTAGCTGACATTTATTCAATCCCCAATCTGCACCAAACAGTAATCTAAGCATTGCATGACATTTTGCTGTTATTTTTTTCCCACTTTACAGATGAAAAACTCAAGGTTGAAAGACATTAAGAGATTTTTTCCCCAAAGTTATGCACCTGGCTAAAGAACAGAATTGGAACTTGAACTAAGGGTACACAACACATCAATTTTACACACAGGAAAAGATTCCCAAGATGCCTAAAGGTAGGAGAATGAAACGTATGAGATACCATCCAAGATCTACACGACACCATTGGAGCCCAGGATCTCAAGGATTAATTCAGAAACTACAGAAACTAGATTCTTAATTCCATCCAGCTAGCAAATAATCATCTTTTATCATAGAAAACTAATGTACCCTTACTAGTTATAACCAAGCATCAGATGGTAAGATATGGATTTCTTACCCCTGGGTTAGTAAGCTTAAATTACTAGTGCAGGGTGCAGGGTCCAGCTAGTTCAGAGGAGATTCAGGTATCTTTTATCTTAAAGTTTTTTCTCTTTCACTTGAGAAATGATACCATCACTGTGATACTCAACTAACATGTATTCTAATCACCATCTTCCTAAATACAACTGAATGGCTCTTCTCAATATGCAACTTCTGTCAAAGTCACAAAAAGCAAAGTTTGCAAACAAAATAGTTTTCCACATGGCATGAGGCTTTTCCAGCCTAGGAATTTTCTGTTAGGCAGACCTTGGCATGACCTGCCAAAAATGTCTTCTAGCTAGAACCCAGGATTGTTGGTTGGAGTTAGAAACATTAAAGAATTATTTAATGAGGAAAAGAATGAATGAATGAGGTCAGATTTAGCATATACTATGATGACCTAGTATAGTGTGCCTTATTTACTTTTGTTTCTCTTAAACTAAAAAAAAAAAGTAGCATTTCATACTGAATATTTGAGAAAATACTTGCGGAAAAATTCTTTGACCTGTTATTCACATATAGTCACCTTATGTAAACAACAGACCTTCACATATGCTATCATTATTTCCATATTTTAAGTGAAGTTACATTTTTTTCCAAGAAGGTACAGGTAGTTAGTGAGTGAGTTGAAATTCAAATCAGAGCTTCTGACTCTAAATCGAGTTTTAAAATAACATCATGGAATTCAATGACTCAACAACCCAAAACTGAAGACAGAGGACTTAACATACATGCCATACTTTCAAACTATGAGAAAAACCACTAGACACCATTAATACAACAATCTGGAGAGGTAGGTATTAGTTTTATTTTATTTTAGCTAATTTTAACTGATAAAAAGCATAAAATTGTGTGCATTAAGAGGGTTGTTAAGATTTCAATGCATGTATGCATTAGATAATCGTTAAATCAGGTTAAACATATTATTCTCCTCCAATTTCTCTCATTCCTTTATAGTGAAAACATTCAAAATCCTTCTTCTAGCTTTTTGAAATGTATGGTACGTTACTGTTATCTGTAGCCACCCTACTTTGCGATAGCACACCAGAATTTCTTACTCCTATCTAACTGTAACTTAGTACCAACTGATAAACCTTTCCCAATCCTCCCCTCACTCTCTCTGGCTTCTGGTAACCATCATTCTAATCTTAACTTCCATGAAATTGAACATGTTAGATTCCAGTCTGATTGATATCATGCGGTACTCCTCTTTCTGTGCCTTATTTCTCTTAATACAATGATCTCCAGGTCCATCCACCTTGTTGCAAATGACAGGATTTCATTCTTATTATGGCTGTGTAGTATTCCATGTGTATAACTGCATCACTTTTTCTTTATCCATTCACCAGTTGACGGACACTTCCATTTTTCCTATTACTTGCCTAGTGTTAGTGCAGCAATAATAGGGATGCAGATGTCTCTTCAACACATAGATTTCATTTTCTTTGAATATATATCCCATAACAGAATTGTGGGTCAGTCATATGGAAGTTCTATTTCTAATTTGTTTAGGAGCCTCCACGCTGTTTTCCATAATAACTGTACTAATTTACATTCCCAACAACAGTGTGCAAGTGATTTCTTTTCTCCACATCCTTACCAGCACTTGCTATCTTTTGCCTTTGTTTTAACAGCCATTCTTGCGGAATGGAATGACATCTTGTGGTTTTGATTTGCATTCCCCTATAAGCCATGATGATGGATATTTTCTTCATATGTACCTATTGGCATTTTTGTGTCTTCTCTTGAGAAATGTCTAACAAGTTTATTGTCCATTTTATTCTTATTATTTTGTTATTGAGTTTTTGGAGTTCCTTATCTATTCTGTATATTAATCCTTTATCAGAGATATAGCTTACAAATATTGTCTCCTATTCTGTAGATTGTCTCTGCACTCTGATTATTTTCTTTGCTGTGCATAAGATTTTTAGTTTGATGTAATTCCATTTGCCTCTTTCTTTTATTTTTATTTCTTATGCTTTAGGGGCCTTGTGCAAAAAAAAAAAAAATCCTCCTTGCCCATTACAACATCTTGAAGTGTTTCCCCCATGGTTTTACTTTTTTTTTCTTTTTTTAAATTAGTGCATCATAGTCTTACATAATGAAGGAATTCGTTATTACACATTCATATATGCATATGACATGATAATGTAACTTCAACCCAATTCTTACCCATGATTTTCTCCACCTTGGCCACTTCTCCTTCTCACATCCCTACCCCCATTATAGTGATAAATTTATATACATATATATAACTTTTTTATTTTCCAGCCCTTTATGTCTTCATGGATATTATTTAGCTTCTCAGGAGAGTAGAGTATAACATACAGTAATTATAATCCATCTTTTGCCTCTCCCACTACATCCTTCCTCTGTTCCCTTCCCCTCTTCATAACCACACTTCCCACAGATTGCTACTCTGAATTTGATGAGTCTAGTATGTAAACTTGACTATTTTTTCTTTTATTAAGAAACTTATTTGTTGAACTATCAAACAAACTTCTAACAAAATAATATTACATATATATATTCTGAAAACAATGTAAACTTGACTATTTTTAACCCTATCATTAGTTTTATTCTAGATTCCATGTATGACAGAAAACATTTGACCTTTGAGACTAGGAGTTGGGCTTATTTCATTTAGCATATTTCTATTTCCACCCATTTACCTGCAAAGTCCATGATTTCGTTCTTTTTAAAAGCTGAGTAGAACTCCATTGTATATCACCCTTGTTTTTTTTCTAGTTGTTTCATTATTTCAGGGCTTACATTAAACTCATTAATCCATTTTGAGTTTTTTTTTCAACTGGTAAGAGTATAATTTCCTTCTTCTGCCTTAGCCCCATGTTCCCAGCACACTTTACTGAAAAAATTCTGATTTCTCCCATGCACATTCTTAGCATCATTGTCAAAAATGAGTTAGTTATACATATGCGAGTATACTCCCAGAAGCTGTACAACGTTCTTTTTTATGTGTCTTTTTTTGATGATAACACCATGATATTTTGATTACTGCATCTTTATAGTATGTGTTTAAGACACGTACTGTAACTTTCAGAACTATGTTGAATAAAAGTGATAAAGTAAGCACCCTTGCCTTATTCTGCATCTTAGAAAGATCTCAGCTTTTCTCCATTCAGTATATTATTGTTAGCTGTTGGCTTTTTATTATAAAAGGCCTTCTTAATGTTGAGGTGCATTCCTTCTACACATAATTTGCTCAGCATGTTTATCATGAAGAGATAATGAATTTTATCAAATGCCTTTTCTGTCCTGTCAAGAATACCATATGGTTTTTGTTCATCATTCTGTTGATGTGATATTCCATATTACATTTTTCTGTATTGCCTGTCTCTTAACACAGCAATGTGGTTAGTATAATTTCATTGTTAATTCTTCATACTAAAGATGTGAATGTTTGATGAATCATGCTTATAATAATAGAGCATTCTAACTATCTGTATAATTACTGTTACTCATGAGTTTTTTACTTTATCATCTTTTCTTCATATTCATTAACATATCTTTCTGTTTGAAGAACTTCAGCGTTGCTTACAGAATAGGTCTGGTGGAGATCTATTCTTTCATCGTTTATTTCCTTGGGAATGTCATAAGCTCTAATTCATTCCTAAGGGATACCTTTGTTGTATGCTGTACTCTCAATTGACACTTTTTTCCTTCAGTATTATGAAAAACTCATGCCACTCTTTCCTGATCTGTAACATTCCTACTGAAAGATCTGCTGTCAGGAAATTGAGACAACCTTATATGTTATTTTTCTTTTCTCCTATCACCTTAGGAATATTCCTTTTATCTTTTGTCCCTTAGAACTTTATAATAAGATGTCTTAGGATAGACTTGGTTAAAATGAATTTTTCTGATGGCTTCTGACTTTCCTGTTCCTGGATATTTGTATCTTTCTCTAGATTTTGGAAGTTTTTTATTGTTATTTATTTGAATAATTTTTCTACTGCCTTGGCATTCTCAAGGCCTTCTTGAACCAAAAACCCAATTTTTTTCTCTTTAAATATTGTTCAAAATTCCCTTAAGCTTTTTCATTCTTACTCTTTTTCTTTTTTTCCTCCTCCAACTGTGTATTTCCAAGGAGCCAGTCTTCAAGCTCACTGTTTGCTATTGTTGCCTTATATTACCTTTTCAATTTTCACTGAGTATATTTTTCAGTTCAAGAATTTATTTATTTATTCATTTCTTTTTTCCAGGCATGTTGGCACATGCCTGTAACCTCAGCAACTTGGGAGGCTAAGGCAGCAGGATCACAATTTCAAAGCCAGGCTCAGAAACATAGCAAGGCCCTAAGCATCTTAGGGAAGCCCTGTCTCAAAATAAGAACTAAAAAAAGAGTAGGGTATGTCACACAGTGGTTAGGTGTCTCTGGGTTCTGTCCTGGTAAAAAAAAAAAATTTCAATTGCTTTCACTTCTTTAAATTTCTCTATTACAGTACTGAAATCTCTCTCTCTCTCTCTCTCTCTCTCCCTCTCTCTCTCTGTCCCTCTCTTTCAAATCATTAAGTTTCCTTAAAACAGGTACTTTAAATTCTCTGTGTGAAAATTCTGTGATACTAATTACTCTGGTCAGTTTCTGACAACTTCTTTTTACTCATAGGTGAGGACTTATAGCTTCCTGAAATTTTGTGATGCTTATTACATTTAAAGTCATCTGGTATTGGAAGATTAGGTATACATTCCAGTCTTTCTAATCTGTCTTTGTTCATGCTTCTCCTTTCAGAAATTCTAAGCAGACTGCTCATTTTCTCTGAGCCTAAAGATACTTCACTGTTTCAGCACTAAATAGCATCTAGGTCTAGATTTTCTTGGAGTTTGCAATTGGTTTGTTGTCAGTATATGAGTACTAAAGGGTAATCCAAGCCTTGGTTTGTGCCAAATACACTATGGTATATTGCTTAGAAAAGTTCAGGAGAGAACCTGGCAAGAATAGTCTATCACTACAAACTTTTCCCTGGTGCTATCGTGGGCCCAGATGCCTCAGCCACAGATATTGTTCTGTGGTCGAGCACTGCAGGATTCTGCCTACTTCTGGGCAGAGTCAACATGCATGAACTAGTCCCAGGTTCCTATCCCATGCCCAAGGCTACCAATACGAACATTCTATGTCACACACCCTGAATGCACAGCTCACTAAGACCAGCATAACGCTAAACTAGAACCATGGCTTTTCCTGCTGCATGAAGCCTATTGCTGAGGAGAATACTTGGCTGAAGTTAGCATAACCAGATACAGGTTATGCTAACTTGAGCAGAAGTCCAATAGACTAAATTCAAAACTGTAGATCTTCCTCTGATACTGGAACTATTCCAGATGCTCCTTCCGCAGGCAGGCATGGGATGGGGATGATTTGGATCTTCCCAATATTAGGTTTCACCAATCCAACACTGATTCCAGGACAAAGTCATATGCTTACTATGCTGTCCTGTCCCAGCAAATGGGGTCTTGTACCATGCGATGGCAAGGTTGGAGCAGTGTTGATGAAGGAAATCTTTTGGCCACCTAGGTTGATGCTAAATTGGGTTGGATCTGAGTCTCATAGCTACGAGAATCTGCATGGTGTCTGGGCTAACCCAGACCATGCTGCATATGGTGGTGGTGCAGACCAAATCACAAGTGCTGGGGTGGTTGTAGAGCCCTGTCTCTGATCTCTGGCCTATGATAGCTTTACTTCCCAAGGCTGAGGGAGAGATGTTGGAGACAGTCCCTTGGCTACCAACACTGAATCTCACAATCATAGTGGCCTACACAGACTTGGGAGGAGGGCAAATATGCCCCAGGCCCACTTCAAGGCTGGAAATGATGTAGGCTGAAGCATGACTCTCTCCCACTGGTGCACAGGTATACACCTAATGTTGGAGCCAGTGTAGACACTCGGTCTATGAGCTCTGACCTCTGTGCGGGGCTTTCAATTTCTACCAGGTGTTGGCTGTCACTGTTTCTGACCTGGTGTTGAGCTCCAAGTCAAAACCCATTGTTAGCTTTTGTGCTTTTTTTTTTTCCACAGCAGGAATAGTCTTGCTCCTCACTCTGCCACCTGAGATTGGAAGAGGGTGATGTCAGTTGCCTGTAGAATGCAGTTCTAGCAGCTCAGTCTGTGGGTATTAGCCTGGAAGTAGGGAATATGGGGCTTTGCCCAGCACAGGGTTTTGTGTGGTGGGCTGTTACTGATTTCAAGTTTCAGTACTGGACTTAATTCTCTCTCCCATCCCAAAGCAGGTAACACCTCTCTCTTTGCTGGGCTGCTTTCCTTCCTGCCTTCTTCTAATGTCTTTTCATTTTAATATACTAAAAACAGACACTAAGGTCTCTCCCCTGATTTCCTTAGCTCTTGTGAAGTTAGTTTGGCATGTAGGACAACACTCACCAGAGGATCCCATTGAGCTGCCATCTTACTGTACCTTAAGAGGCAGGTATCCTTATCACAACTTAACAGACACAAGACATAAAATTCAGAGATGTGGAAAATTTTACCCAAGGTTACATTACTGGAATATGGCTACTATTATGATTTGGATGCGAGGTGTTGCCCAAAAGCATATGTGATACAATGCAAGAAGGCTCAGAGGAGAAATGATTGAGTTATGAGAACCTTAACCCAATCAGTGAATTAATTCCTTAATAGAGATTAACTTGGTAGTAACTGCAGACAGGTAAGTGTGGCTGGAGGAGGTGGTTCTTTGGGTATATATTTTGTATCTTATGAGTGGAGTGCCTCTCTCTGCTTCCTAATCATGTCCTGAGTTGATTTCCTTTGCCACACTTTTCTACCATGATGTTCTACCTCACCTCCAGCCCTAAGGAATGGAGTCAGCTGGATATAGGCTGAAATCTCTGAAACCGTGAGTCCCCAAATAAATGTTTCCTCCTCTAATTGTTCTTGTCAGGACTTTTGGTCACAGCAGTGGAAAAACTGACAAAAATAGCTACTGTGTGTCAAGTACTTTGTATGCATTGGCCTCTCATTAGCCAGGGAAGAATTTGAAACTCAAAGATCAGACTCTAGGGAGATGGAGTGGTGGCTCAATGGTTAGAGTGCTTCTCTGGTATGTATGAGGACCCAGGTTCAAACTCCAGTACCACATGCACAACTAAGTGTCAGAGAAACAAAGCCCAGATGCAAAAATAAATAAAATTGATTAACTGATTCTCTCTGTCTCTTAAAAAAAAAGAACCATACTATATTATTCTTCATATAATTATTCTGTCAGTTATTTTAATTCCAAAATTTGATGCTAATTCCTGTTTGGTTTCAAACAGGAATATTCACAAGACAAAAATTCTCAAGTCTCTGTCGTGTAAAAACTTAGGGTAGTATCCAAGAATTTATTGGATTTTACAATCAAAAATGCACATCTTGTACCCACCTGTGATGTTTCTGACTTTACTTAAGCTGTTTTGAATGTTTAAACATAAACTTCACCTGCAACAATATCTCATTTGATTTGTTTATAAATAAGCCAACACAATACAATTCAAAACAAAATATTCAAGAAAGAAAAATGTTCACTCATTATTATTAAAGACAAATTAGCCAAAATCTATTCGATACGCATAAACTGGTATGATGGCTTAAAATTAGCATTTCATTTTGGGTATAATTCTATAAGGAATAGCTAATGAGAGTCAGCTTCTAAACCTAAAAATTGAGGATAACGAGAGAAGGCCCTGCTTGATAAACTTAGGCATTTTGGAGAAGGGAAATAGTTATCTCTCCTTTCCACAACTCTGTAGTGATGATATGGCACAAAGAATGGATGACAGTATAGATTTTACAAGGAAATGATTTAATCGAGATCTGAAAAATTAAAAGCAAATAAAAAGGGACACTGTCTTCCTCATGCTACATTGTATATTTGCAGGTCTATCATTATTTTCTCTTTTGGTGTGTGAGCTCCTGGGGGTAGTGATTCTTTTTTCTTATTCATTGTTATAAATCACCAAGTACACAAGCCATGCTCCATAAATATATAATAAGGTGAACAGCAACACAAACATTTCAACAAGAAAATGAAGTCCATGGTGAGTCAGCTTCCCAATTCACACGTGCCCTTCAATTTCCTCTGGCTCTGATTCAAACACTCAGCACTGCTGATCTTCTCCCTTGTCAGCCGCTCTTTCCATATACCTAAGGACCGACCTTCACCTTCAAACCCAGGGCTTGCAGTGGCTAATTCTTACCAACCAATTATGAAATGGCAGCTATTGCTAGTGCTAGATTTAGGAAGCTCAACAAAGACTAAATGATAAAAATTATTACTGGATCTAAACTGATCAACAATTGCCCCAACTCCATGTGGATGAAGAAATGAGTAAAAAATTATGAATCTAGGTCTAGAGAGGGAGTGTTCCAGGAAAGCACTTGTGCAGATTACTTAAGACTGGAATATTAAGGCCAAAGCACATAAAGTGATTTCCATATTAAAAAAGAGATTTATGTGAATCAGATACTATAAATGTGAATATGTCCCTTCAAAATTTTTCGGCATTGGGCATAACAATGAGAAAGCGCCAGTGATTAAGAAATACCCATAAAAGTGAACAAATTCTCCACCTTTGGAAATTATTAGACAGTATTTGTGGCAAAGGATCAGAAACTCCCTCCTATTTTTCTTCAAAATCAATGTTATTAATAATCCATTTTTAATCCCTTGTCAGTAGCTCTTTCCATTTTTCTAAAGACTGACCTTCACCTTCAAACCTTGTGCTTTCAGTGGCTAATTCTTACCAAGTAATTATGAAATAGCAGCTATCACTACTGCTAAATTTGATGTATTAGACTATAGTAAAATTCTGTTACAAGGAAAATCATGTCTGCCATTTAGCTAATGTGGCATAGAAATGTGTGAATATTTTATTTGGGCTATCGGCAAATAATATTTGACCCTAGGGCTAGAGCAGTGACTCAGTAGTTAGAGAATGTGCCTGGAATGTACAAGGACCCAGGTTCAAACCCCAGTACCACACACACAACTAAGTGTTGGAAAGATAAAAACCAGATGAAAAAAATAAATAAATTTGATTTTCTCTCTCTCTTAAAAAAAAAAAAATAATATTTGATCCTAAATTTAAAAGTTTTGGAGACATGGTCAGATTGTCTCTCCCTTCACATTCAACTTGTCTTTTTCCTACTCTGCTCTTTGGATATTATATATGCTTTGTTCTAGTTTAGATTTTAGACACATGAACATGCGTCTTTTGTGTGTATAGTTCAGGAAATTATACCTTTAAGAAGAAAAGTGATAAAAGGAATTGGTTTGCAGAAATATAAAGCCATCTACTGTCATTTAGTTCTTCCCTTCCCTTCTGAAACAGAGATACAATTCCTGGGGTAAATGACATCATGAGTCACACACATTTGGAGCCTCCTCGTCAAGGTTCTTCCTGAGGAAGAGTGCTACATCGCCATCTTGTTTATTAAATCAGGCCTTGTGAGTTGTTTAGGACACGAAGTGAACAAAGGGCTGTGTATCACTTTCAAGGTCAAGTTTCAAGACTGTGTGGTTTGCATGTTCTCTACTGCTTTTCAATTCACTTCTCAGGCAGTGCTCCGCAGAGCAGCTTCTTGGTCATGGAGCCTAGAATAAAGACAGTGTGGAGTAAAGCCACGGCTGCCCCACAGTGCATTTATAGCATGAAAAACAAAAGAAGCTGGCCTGTGTTATTGCTTGATTTAATTTCTTGATAAACTTCTACAATTTTGTAGTAGTTTGCTGCCACAGAATTGCTTGCATTTCCTGTTTGATGGACTCCTCTTCAATATGCCTGGAAAATAAGTGATGCTTTGTTGAGAGTGGATAACCTGCCATTATTTCTACATTAAAATCTCTAAAATAATTTGTTTAAGCCAGGAGTGGTAGTGCACACCTGTGATCACAACTACTTGGGAGACTCAGGTAGGAAGAAAGATTGCAAGTATGAGGCCAGCCTCAGCAACATAGTGAGACTCAGTCTCAAAATTAAATTGTTTAGCAGGATCATGTAGTGTAAGGGATTAACTGTAAATACATGAACAAATCATTGGTGCTGTGGTCATGTAACAGAACACAGAAGTATGTTAGCTTTAAAAAAATTCTCTTAAGTAGGTTTCATTCAATTCTGTTAAATATAATAACCACACCCAAATTTCATGCTTGGCTTTTTAAAAATGGAAGACTTCCCATTTTAGAATCTTTGTATACAGACTCAAGAGTGAAGAACATAATTGGCAAAACCACATTTAATTATTCCCTTTTCTATTAAAAAATGTATATTATCATTTTTTCCCTAACAACAACAAAAAACATTGTTCCCTCGTCTAATGAGAAAAATAAAATGCAGGGAAAATGTTCTTTGGATCAAAGCCCAAATTTTCCCACTTCACATCTCATTTGCTCCTGAAGTGCTAGTACTCAGAAGTGATTTTACAGTGTAAACAGCTCAGGATCCCCATTCATTTCCAGCAGTTATTAATGGCCTTTCATTGTGACTTCTGAGAATTTTTTGTTTCAGTTACTGCCACATTCATAACATGTTTGACAGATTAGGTTTAAATTAAAAGGAGGTAACTGAGTGTCATGGCATCAATACTATTAAATTCTTTGCCCTTACATATGCACAAACATGTGGTGTCAATAAGAAATGATATTGTATTAGTAATACTGAAAGAAAACAGGAGAGAGGGAGAGACCAGGAAAGCAGGTGAGAGAGAGAGAGAGAGACAGAATAGGCATAGCAATAAGCAACCCAGCAGCCTCGGAAGGGAACTGATGTGTTTGATCACTTTCCTGTAAAGAATGGCATGAAGAACTTCAGGCTATATTTTCTAGGGATGATTTGGAAAGAGAGAAGTCTTCTGTTACATTAAAATATGGATAGATTTCCTAGCATAATAGGTTTTACAAAATATCTAATAATCATCATCAAACTAGATCAGATGAAGAAAATAAAACTACCCGGATGTTTTACGTAACTGAGTGACACCAGAGACCATCGCTGTATGCCATAGGCATGTTCTGTCTTGAGGTGCCAGATGCTCAGTCTCCAAGATCCCTGGGGGATGCCCTGTGATGCCAGGCAGCTATCTCAGGCCGGGATTAGGAGAGGCCTTCTTTTCATGTGTGTAGGAACAGTGCCTTTGTTCACAGGTCTGTCATTTTGACATACATGTGAAAAACGATTTTTTTAGTCAATGTTCAGCTCCCTCAGATATAAGGCCTCTGCAGGTGCAGCAGGGGAGAGAGAGCCTAATGACAAGAATATACAGACATCTAGTTACAGAAAAGGATATTCTTAGTTATCATGGCCCTAAGATAGGAGGAAATGGGATGTTCAAAAAACTCAGTTCAATGAATCATTTCCTACCTTTGCTCTTTCCAGAAAAGCAGCATATACATGAATGAAAGATATAAAAGCAGCCAGATACATCAGTGCTATTTCACTGTTGAGTGATTGGCCTTCTGAAGTTCTTCAAAAGTAGCTCAGGGAAGGAATATTTCTTGGACCCTTCAGGGAATTAGCTAGAATCACAATGATATGAAATGAGAAACATGTACAAGAGAGAAGTTAGACTTGTCTCACACAAAAATCTGGTAGAAGACAAAACAACCATCTGATGCTGATTGGACCTCTTTCAGGAGCAGCCACAGAAATCTACGTCTGTCTGTCTGTCTGCCTTTATTTTGGTAAGTATGGAGAAAATACCGAAGAAAACAAAATAGGTTGTCTTTCCCTCAAAAATATACTACACTGTACTGAACAAAAAAAGGACAAAAGCTTCCTATTTGGGTGCTGAATTATTAGATGTTGGGAACAAAGATGTTTCCCTAAAACAAACTAATATGTAGTCAAAATGTGTTTTAATATGGCATTGTTATATACAATAATATGTGAATTGATAATCATACTATTTGATACCCATGCCCAATTCCAGCCTGTCAATCTTGGTTATTCAGAGAACACAGAACCCTTGAAAGCCCTGCATCTAAATGTATTTCCTTGTGTGCTGTCTTAAGGTGTCCTGACATGCTGTTCTCAAGCCCCAGCCATGGACGTGGCATCCAGGATAGGCTGGCCGATGAAAGCCTGAACTGGCAGCTTCCACCTCAGAGATGGGCTTGATTGCCCTGGCCTTTAAAAATGTCAGGAGCTGCACAGGAAAGGTCGAGACACCACTCTTAAAGAGCTAGCAGCACCCGGATGCTCCGTGTCAATGAAGAAAAAGCAAATATTTCATTTATTTTAAAATCTAAAAAAGTTACCCTTCTCAAATTAAACAGCCTGGGCAAACACTTCTCTCTCTTGTCCTTTAACTAAGAGAGAGCCATTCGACTTAGCGACTTTCTTAAAGGTGGCCTTTAAACTCCAAAATAGGTGTCTAAAGCACATTCTTAAAGTGAAATCTGATTTAAGGAGCCTCCTCTGGAGTTGCAGAGCGGACAGTGGTTAATAGGAAATGTGAAGGGCTCCTATCACTAAGGAAAGTGAGATTTTTGCCCCTGTTCATCTAGGATGTGGAGTTCTCTTATGAGAACTGCTATAAACTGGAAAAAGGAAATACATATATATATATATGCATATATATATTTGTGTATATATGTATATATATGTATACATATATAATCTATAGAAAGGAGATGAGTAGAATTAATATTTCTATTGAATAGTCATAGCCATTTTTTATAAATATCCATGTAAGTAGAAGGATAGTAAATGGAAATTATTTTTCTAAACTAGCAACAACTAATAAACATATGCAATGAGGGCGACATAGGCAATTTAAAGATTCTAGTAGAAATGTTTAAAAAACTAGGAAGAAACAAGATAAGCCAATTTTAGTATTCATTTCAAGTCATAATCAACATTAAAACAAATGTACACTGCCTTGGTTTTTAAATTGGACTTTGAATTGAAATTAAACAAAAAATAAAAAGTCCCTCAATTGCAGAAGTTGCCTTTCAAGAACACAGCAGTCTGGAAAATTCATAATCTTGTATATGTGCACGTGTATGCATATGTATATGTATACATATATAGAGACATTTATAGCTGTTGTAGGGAGGAAATGTAAAAGAATCAAGAGACTGGGGTGGGTGATATAGGGGTGACTCTGGATTTGAATCCAATACATATCATATTGTTACCTTATATGCATCTATGGTTGTATAAAATTCAACTCCTTAAAAACAACAACAACAACAACAACACAGCAGTCATAGCAGTCACATTGCCTAATGCTGAGCAATGGAGTTTTGGAACATATTAAGATCAAAGCAGGGCTGGAGCAGTGGCTCAGCAGTTTCGGCGCTTGCCTGGCAAGCACAAGGACCCAGGTTCAAACCCCAGCACCATGTACACAACTGAGTGTTGGAGCAACTAAGACCATGTGAAAAACTGAATACAGTTGTTTGTCTCTTTCTCTGTCTCTCTCACTGTCCCTCTCTCTTTAAAACAAAACAAAACAAAAGATCAAAACATCCCCATAAAAGTTGAGTAAAGGAAGGCTCAGATGGGCTTTAAACATTGCTTCTAAGTCAAGTATGTTGAATTCAAATGTTCAAAGTTTAAATTTTACATACCAAAATATAAAAATGTTGAGGACTATCTCCAGTTCTTATTAATAACACAAACATATAAAGACTAACTCATTGATTGTGTCATAAATCTCAGACTTTGCATTGGGTGACGCATGCCTATAATCCCAGCAGCTCAGGAGGTTAAGGCATGGGGATCACAAGTTCAAAGCCAGCCTCAGGAACTTAGCAAAGCCCTATGAAACTTAGCGAGACCCTGTCTCAAAATAAAAATAAAAGGGTAAAGGTCTGGGCAATGAGTCTCAGAGGTTAAGCGCCCCTGCGTTTGAACAAAATTACCCCCCCCCAAAAAAAAACCACCAAACCTCAGACTTTGCTAAATGGGACACTTATGAAAGATTTTGACATATTCAGCCACTCTGTCGCCTGAACAGGAGAAGTGGACACGCTAATGATTCACATTTTATTCTGAAATCAGCATGATGTCTAAATTGTCACAGTTCTCCTGCTCATGGCTTTTCCCTCATTTTAGTTGACCACTATTACTCAGGTTGTTGTGGCAGTGTCCACCACATTCCAGAAATAAAGTGTTAATCATGCCTCATCCAGATTCTTTTCAAAAGTGTCCTTCCAGACAACTGGCCACAGGCAGAGTCATTTCAGTTAACTCAACTGTAACAGGTGATGGATCTCTCCTTCACTGCGGGATCTTTCATCCATCATAAAGCACACCATGGCCTCTCTAGAAATAATACATCATTACAGGGCTCAGGGCCATAAAAGAGAAGAATCATAAAGAATAACATACAAAAGAATGTGTTCTGTCAGCATAAGCTAGGGATATCCCAAAAAAGCAAACACAAACGTAGAATTGTCTTCAGGTGTGAGTACTTTTCCCTTGGGAAAATCCTGTTTGATGCCCACTTGTGTCTGCTCCAAGCGTGCTTTGTTGCTACACCAAATTGAGAGTCACCCTTTGCATTCTCAGGCCTTATATCTTTTTCATTGAATTATCCTCTAATGCCCTGGACTGAACTGGGAACTGTCCCAGAGTCTTGTCAACTCCTTTTATTTTTGTTATGAAGCAGGTTTTACCTGAAGGAGATGCCCATTTGGTGCCAAACTTAATTAAGGAAAGTTGGATCTTTTAGAGCAGGAAAAGCTTATGAGTTGCTAAGTAGCAAAGAACATTTTCTGTTTTTTGATGGCATTAAAACAACATCATGTTCTTTCCATCTAAGTAAACAGACAAGAGGATAATTCCAACCCCTGCTTACACTGTGCCCTTTATTCGATCATCATTATCCCCATTTAATAGGTAGGGAAATTGAGATGGTGAACAATAATTGGAGCTACCTAGTGCTGCAAAAGAGAAGACAGAGCTTGAAGTCATTAACTTTGTCAATTTCCATGGTGTAGCTGAGGCACTGTGGCTTTGAAAAAGAACAGATGGTAAGTGAAGGCAAGGACTGAAAATGGAGGCCTTCCTTTAGTAACTTGGAAAGCTATGGAGTGCTATTCTACATGCTAAATAGGACAGAAATTCCAGACATTGAAAGCCAGCCATATTGCTTTATATGATGCTTTAGGAAATAGTTCTCTTTGAAAAGGGTTGCTTAAATTTAAAACATCCCTAGTGTCCTATTTTTAGGAGGTCCAATTCAAACAAGTTTTCCTTTTTAATAGCAGGTAGCTTTCTCAGTGGTCTACTTTACACAGGCTACCCTAAGTAATAGACTAAAATAACACTTTTCAATGAAATTTCTCTGGATATTTTTTCCTGTTCAGTTCCATAGCAAAATCAGAAAGATCTAATCTACAAAAAAAAAAAATGTTTAGCCCTTTCCACTGGTAAATAAATTGTAGTCTGTTAAGATTCTGTTTCTCTTTTTTTGTTATTGATGTTTTAAAGAGAGAGGGACAGTGAGAAGAGGAAGAGAGAAATAATTTTTATTTAGTTTTCCATGTGGCTTTCACTGCTCTGAGACTTCATTGTGTATGTGGTGCTGGGGTTTGAACTCATGTGCTCATGCATGACAGGCAAGTGCCATAACCACAGAGCCACCACTCCAGCCCAAGGTTCTGTTTCTCTTATTGGTAATGCAAACTTAAAAACAAGTAACTCTTATATTGATTCTGCCTAACCATGAAAATGGAATGTTTTTCCATCTACTCAGGTCTTCTGTAATTTCTTTTTTTAGTGTTTTCGCTGTAGAGGTCCTTAATATCCTTTGTAAGGTTAATGCCCACATATTTCATTTCTTTGGAGGAGATGGTGAATGGGAGAGATTTCCTGATTTCTTCTTCTGCGGATTTGTTGCTGGAGGAAAGGAAAGTTAGTGACTTACTGGTGTTGATCTTGTAGCCAGCCACTTTGCTGAAATTGCCTGTAAGATCTAGGAGTTTTCTGGCTGAGGTCATTGGGTCTTCTAGGTATAGAATCATGTCGTCTGCAAATAGAACAACTTAACTTCCTCTTTTCCTATACGAATTCCTTTAATTTCCTTGTCTTGCCTGATAGCTCTGGCAAGGGTTTCAAGGACTATATTGAACAAGAGTGGGGAAAGTGGACATTCTTGTTTTGTTCCTGAATTCAGTGGAAATGCTTTCAGTTTTTCTCCATTGAGGATAATGTTGGCTATGGGTCTGTCATAAATGGATCTGACATGGTTAAAGTATCTTCCCTTGATCCCTATATTTTCCAGGGTTTTGAGCATAAAGTGATGTTGAATTTTATCAAATGCCTTCTCTGAATCAATTGAGATGATTATATGATTTTTGTGTTTAATTCTGTTTATGTGGTGAATTACATTTATTGATTTGCATATGTTGAAACAGGCTTGTTTTCCTGGAATGAAGCCCACTTGATCATGATGTATTATCTTTTTAATGTGCTTTTGTATCCTATTAGCTAGAATTTTATTAAGGATTTTTGCATCAATGTTCATCAGGGAAATTGGTCTGTAGTTTTCCTTTCTTGACATGTCTTTGTTGGATTTTGGTATCAGTGCTTTTTTTTTTTTTTTGCTTCAAAAAAAGTGTTTGGGAGTGTTCCCACTCTATCAATTTCATGGAAGAGCTTGTAGAAGATCAGTGTTAGCTCTTCTGTGAAGGCTTGGTAGAATTCTGCTGCATATCTATCAAGTCCTGGGCTTTTCTTTTTTGGAAGAGATTTGATTGCAGTTTCGATTTCACTATCTGTGAAAGGTTGGTTTAGATTTTCAATGTCCTCCTGCATTAGTGAGGGGATGTTGTATGTGTCCAAGAACCTGTCCATTCTACCCAAAGCCCTACACAGATTTAATGCAATCCCCATCAAGATACCAATGGCATCCTTCACAGATATAGAAAAAGCAATTATCAAGTTCATATGGAATAACAGGAGACCCAGATTAGCCAAACATTACTCTGCAGGAAGGAAGAAGTAGGGAGTATCTCAATCCCTGACCTGACATTATATTACAGAGGTGTAGTAGTAAAAACAGTATAGTATTGGTATCAAAACAGAACTGAAGACCAGTGGAATAGAAGACTCTGAGACAAACCCCCATATCTTTAACTATTTGATATTTGATAAAAGGGGCAAAAGCATAGTGTGGAAGAAAGATAGCCTGTTCAACAAATGGTGTGGGACAAATTGAACAGCCACATATAGACAACTGAAGCGGGATCCTTACCTTTCACTCTGCACAAAAATTAAATCAAAATGGATCAAAGACCTGGATATTAAGCCAACAACTTTAAACTTACTAGAAAAAGAAGTAAGGTCAACACTATAGGACATAGGAGTCGGCAGCTACTTCCTTAACAAAACTCCCATGGCTCAAGCAGTAAAGTCAAGAATAAATGAATGGGATGCAATTAAACTAAAAAGTTTTTGCACAGCTAAAGATTTAGTCAAGAGCATCAAGAGAGAACCTACAGAATGGGAGAAAACCTTTGCCTGCTACACCTTGGACAGAGGGCTAATATCCAGAATATACGAAGAACTAAAAAAGCTAAACACCAAAATCACAAATAGTCCAATCAATAAATGGGCTACGGATCTAAAAAGAAACTTCTCACCAAGGAAGTTCAGAAAGTCCATAAATATATGAGAAAATGCTCTACATCATTAGTTATAAGGGAAATGCAAATCAAAACTTCAATGAGATTCCACCTCACTCCTATTAGAGTGACAAAAATGAAGAATACGAACAATAACAGATGCTGGAGGGCTGTGGAAAAAGAGGAACACTGTCACACTGCTGGTGGGACTGCAAACTTGTTCAGCCACTCTGGAAAGCAGTGTGGAGAATCCTCAAAAAATTAAGGATGGAACCACCTTATGACCCAGCTATCCCACTCCTGGGTATTTTCCCAAAAGAGTTAGAATCAGCATATTATAGTGATGTGGCTTCACCAATGTTTATAGCAGCTCAATTTACTATAGCTAGACTATGGAACCAACCCAGATGCCCCTCACTTGATGAATGGATACAAAAACTTTGGTACATATATACAATGGAACACTACTCAGCCATTAGAGAAGACAATATTATGGCTTTTGAAACCAAATTGGATGGAGATGGAACCACTTTTCTCTCATTAGTGGAAGCTAGAATCTGGAAGCAGTATGTTAGATGGCTAAGCTAATAATAACCTCAAATTGTATGAATTTTTACACAAACAGGGGATGATTGCCTAGGATACCTGGAGGCGTAGGGTGGGGGACAGGGTGAGGGAAGGCTTAGGAAGATATCCAGGAGACTGGAGGGTAGGAATATGGGGGAATCATCTCAGAAGGAGATCTCTGACCTCCATGAGATATCCATTTAACTCTGGGGTTCTTCTTCTGGGGGAAACATAGAAACATGGGGAAGCCAAGGGGGGCATCCATGACATGGCATTAGCCTTGAATAACTATGTATATATACATTTGTTCTTGATTGTTTGACAATGATTCCCCCTCAATTGTAACTCCATATTCATCTAATTAAAAAAAAGTAACTCTAAATAATTTGCTTTATGATATTATTTTCCATGGTAATTTATCTCCTTGGTACACCAGAAAACAATTATTTTAATTCATGAAATATAATTTTCTTTGCTGTATTCCTATCATTGGCATTATTTAATTTTAATATCACAATTTCTTATTCCAAACCAAAAACTAAGATAAATAATTCAACTTCTATGTACATATGCTAAAATTGTACTAATATGGTAGCCATTACATACTGTGGATACTAGTTTATGAAATATGATTAATCTCTATTGAGTTGTGTTGATGTGTAAAATGCACATTGGACTTCAAAGGCTAGATACAAAAAATAAATTTAAAATATCTCATTAATAATTTTTAATATTGAATATACATTGAAATGATAAAAATTGAACTACGTTGGGCTCCATAAAACACATTCTGCAGGCTGGAGCATTGGCTCAGAGTTACGGTGCTTGCCTGGCATACAAGAGTACGTGGGTTCAAACCCCAGTATCCACGTACACAACGAAGTGTCCAAGCAATGAAAGCCACATAAAAAACTAAATAAAATTGATTTTAAACAAACACTTAAATTCTGAAAATTAGCTTTTATTTTTTGTTTTCATGTTTATACTTTTTAAATGTGGCTATTGGAAAATTTGACCATCTCCATGTAATTCACATTGTATTTTTATGGGACATTGTAACTATAGACCAGGAGTTGGAAAAATTCTTGTGAAAGCCCAGATAGTAATATTTTAGAGTTGTGGCCATATGGTCTCTATTTCAGTTGTTCAACTGCCATTATAGCGTGAAAGCAGGCACAGATAATGCATAATGAATTAGCATGGCCATGCTCCAATGAAACTTTATTTATGGACATTGAAATGTGAATTTCATATAATTTTCATGTAATGTGAAACATTCTTGTTTTGATTTTTTCAGCCATTTGAAAATGAAAAAAAAAATTCCTGCACAAGTACTGTGGTTTGAACATCCCCACCAAAACTGACATTGATATCTAATCTCCATTATGAGGCATCAAGTGGTGGGACCTGTAAGAGGGGATTAGGCCATGAGGCTTGCCCTCATGAATCGATTAATGCATTCATGGACTAACAGGTTACTAGAGAGTATGTCTCTTACAAAAGCCAATTTGGCTCTATGTCTTGAATGTGAGGTTTTGCCATGTGCTGCCCTCCTTTATGCCATGACCCAGCAGGAAGGCCTTCACTATATGCTAATCAGATGCCAGTGCCATGCACTTGGACTTCCCAAACCATAAATTAAATAAACCTCTTTTCTTTATACATTATCTGGCCTATATTCTTCAGTAATAGCAACAGAAAATGGACAAAGACAATAAATAGATTAAATAAAATTGGATGCAGGATACTTAGTCTGATTTGGCCTATGAGATATACATTGCCAACCCTGCTATAAATTATAGATTACAAAAATTGCAATGTGCAGGAGATCTTACCACCTGCCAAATACTATTATCCATGCAAAAGAGGACAACACTATGTTATAAAATCAGAACGGATAAAATTTTTTTAAAAAACCCTCAAATGGGCATTGCTAGAATGAAAGCAGAAGTGGGAATATAGGACTGATTTCTCATATACTACAAACATCAACACTTTTTATTTATTTTTTATCTTTAGGAAACAATATTTTTATTCCAAATTTTCTTAGGTTAGTCATTTTTTTATGCAAGTTTTAAAAATAAAAAAAAAAGATGATGAAGCTAAAGCAGAAGATGCAGAATTGACAGGCGTCAGTTATCTTGCTAGGTTCCACTTGCCCTCCTCTTGAACATTAGGTAATCAGTTTGTGATGCTGATAAAAAAAAAAAAGTCAGCACAAGGCTGTGCCTTAGCAGAGTTGAGTAACTGATAGTTTCTCACTGACATCCACTCACCTCTTACATTTTTGCCCTCAGTACCTGACTTCATGCAGCTGGTAGTCTAGTAAGCCAAATGGGCTTTAAGCAAATAAACAGATGCATCATTTAAAAATGTGAAAATCCTATGAAATAAAAGAGCAGGTGCACTAGAAGAGTGTTCTCAACCTTAAGCATGCCTATGAATAACTTGAAGACCTTGCTAAAAGGCAGAATATGACTTAGTAGGACTGGGTTGTCATCCTGCCTTCCATATATTTCTCAAGCTTCTAAGTGATGTTGATACTCCTGGTCCTTGGACTATACTTCTGTGGAAAGTATTTTATTTATTTCTCAGTTACTGATATATCCTAATTACCTAGAATAGTATTTAGCACGTAATAGTCACTCAATAAATATATTTTAAATGAATGAAAGTTAATGCTGGAGAAAATCATGTGGAGGGACATATCATTTAGATTGAAGTATCAAAATAAGGTCTCTGGTGGAAAAATGTTTAGCAGCATCTTGACCCACAGCCATCTTACTCTCCTGTCTATCACTGTCATCTCTGTAATTTACTTCTAAGTTTGAGTGCATTCTCCGAAATTACCTCAAAGATAGTAAATATGGATAATAATAGTCAAAAATGTTGTCTCTCCAGTGAAATTTGTATTTCTAGCATTGAAACCTAGAGAAGGAACATTTTTATAAGCATGACTTTATAGTGGTAGAGTTTAAGGACTAATGACAACCCAATGGAGACATACTTGGTATCTGTATCCTTTTGATCACACCAAGTAATAACAGTCATTACTAATGTCTTCACAAAACCAACGATGTATTCATTATTAAGGATGAACCACATTTTTCCTATAAATTAAGGTTGACATTTATGATTAACACTGTTTTCTCTTAAAGGGTACCTAATAAAATAATGGAGTCAGAGTTGGAAAGAATCTAAAAGATCAACTATTTCAACCACTTTCCTAAGGGAGGAAGTTTTTATTCCAAATTCTGCCTTTAAATGGTCAATTTGAGCTTCATTACCAAATAATCCATTCCATTGTTGGCACTTGGCAGATGGTGCTGAATTTCTCTTTAATGATTTCTCTCTCTCAAACTTTTATTTATGGGTTTTGATTCCACTAATATTTTGGTGCCTACATGTTGGGATATAACAATGTAGTATTTCATGGGCTTGCTTATATCATCCTGTCCTCTGGAACCCATCAGTATAGGTCTGATTCATCTTCCCTGTAACAGAGCTTTGTAGTTTTAGAAAATATTCTTAAAGATCTGGAAAACTGCCCATTCATCTTTATGAGAAATTATTTCATTTGGTCACTCTGTCATAATTGCCATGTGCTAGTTGCTTTCCCAAGCACTGTGGATATTACTCAGCACAAGATGGATGCCGTCCTTTCTCTTGTGAAAATTAAAACTTAGCAAGAATTACATGCATTGAGCAAGTTAATGCAACATTTTTCATTATGGTAAGGCAAGAAATAACCGTGCGATCTAGATAATCAGAAGAAAGAGCCCTGAATAAACTAACCTTTAAATCAGAGCCTAAAGGACTGAAGCTGACCAGGGTGGGTAACGAATAGCCAAACCAGGGAATAGCAAGTGCAGAGTCCCCACTGGTAAAACAGAATGTCATATACCTATGGAACAAAAGTGACTATAGCATAGTGTGGGAAGGGATAGTGTGGAGCTGAAGCTGGAGAGGTAATCATGAATCAGGTTGTGTAGTGCTTCATAATTTTTTTAACTTGCTTGAGCCAAAAGACAAGAAGTTGAAGGTTTTAAACATGACCAGATCCGAATTCTAAAATGATCACTCTAGCCTCATTGTATGGAATAAAACAGAGGTGAATAAAGCCAGAGGCAAGGAGATATGTCTATGCTTCTTAAGAGGTAGCCGCATGTAAATCATCTGAAGACCTTGTCAAATGCAAATACTAAGCATGCTTGGCTGAAAGCATAAGATACATTTCTAACAAGTTCCCAAGTGATGTTGACACAGGTAAACTATGGTCCTTCCTTTAAGTAGCATAGAGAAGACTGTGAGGTAAGAGATGGTAGAAACTGGGTGAGAAGATAGCAGTGTAGATGAAAAGAAGTGATTAAGTGGTTTCAAGTGAGTTTTAGAGCATGGATTCAGTAGTGCTCATAAACTGTTGGGGGTGGGAGATGAGGAAAGGTGCCCCACCACCACCCTCCCCACCACTCTGTGCCCAGCCAGGCTTCTAACTTAGCAAAGGAAGTGGTGGCATGGTATCTTTAAACACATTATTTATAATTCAAAACAAAGCTAAACTCAATTATTTGCAGCCTCTCATAAATATAACAATTTTTTTTCTCCAGTTGGTTGTCTGTGGTCCATGAAATCCCATGTATTTATTTTATGATGTGTTAAGTTGCTTAGAAAATGCATAAGCTTAGTCATATTGCCTTGATAGGGTATTTGGGTTCTTTAATGACAAACAACCTAGGGATTAGCTTTCTGTATACATAGCGACATGCACATTCAGTATCTGTATTCTTGCAGGCGTGCAGATCTATACAGCTACACTGCACTGTGGACTTTAACGGTTTGCATACCAATGGGGCTTCTTTTGGCTTTAGTAGCAGATATGGGTAACAGGAGATAAAAAGGCTCATTTCCTAAATTTTTACTACTAGGGTGACAGTAATAGTGGAAATCACATTTCTCTGATGAACTGACATGGTTTTTAACAGCTAGGATTCTTTCTCCACTCCCACAGCACATTCCGTGGAAGATTTCTATTAAACGGAAGAGGTAATTTAAAGGTTTGATTATTATAGATTTCTTAAAGTTTAGCCCACATAGCAATTGCAGCCAGCCTTGCCAGAATAGTTGAAAGAAGAGGGGTTGAGGGGGGTTGATGTATTGAAACGCTGAAACCTCATTTTGAGTTTTCTTGCTCCTGTCTGAAGTATCATTATGCATTTTATGTTTTATGAACAAAGTGTTTATTTGTTGAACTATTCAGGCACAGGAAAGATGAGCAGGTCATATGCTTGTTAGCTGACTTGGAGAGCTGAAATATTCCTGGCTGCTAAGCTTAAAAAAGATAGTTGTTTATGGTATATATTCCATAGTTTTCCATCTGCTTCAATTGAAGCTGACAGAAATTCAAAGTCAATGCCTTCCTTATAAAGTGATCCTTCGTGATGTAATTACAGAATGAAATCTCTTGGCTGAAACAGGATTTTCTCCCTGAGAGATGACATTAAAAAGAAGTAGAGATTACCAATAAACAATCTGGGAATCTAGATGAGTAACAGTAAAGGGAAGTAAAGTCGTTTCTTTAATTCTCTTGAATGCTGTCAGAAAATAAAATCGTTTAGTTGAAAGATGCAATTCAAACTAGGCTCTGGGAACTGAGCAAGCCAAATGAGGCATTGTTGAAGTCCTAGGAAAAGAAAGACAGCTGTCTTATCGAAGGAACCCTTGTGGCCTCCGCCTAGCACACTGCTCTTATGCCAACTTCCTACTGACCAGCTAGAATGGATGTCCATGCCAAAGACAATTCCATTTCCTTTCCTCTTGAGCTCATTGATATACCAAATTTCCCAGCCTCCTTAGCATTTAGATGGGCCCTATGACTGAGCTCCAGCAGTGGGATCTGGGTAGAAGTGATGAATGTCACTTCTAGACATGGCCCGCAAACCCTTCCAAGAGTCTCTTCACCTGCTTTTCCCTTTGCTTGTTGATGGATCAGTGAAAAGGATCCAAAGAACTCTAACATCACAGAAGCCAAAGCCACTAAAACTACTGATTTATTTTTTCTTTATAGAAGCCAGGTACACCATATAATCCCTAGGGCATTATTTGGGCTGTGTGATGCTAATGCCCTAGTTCATTGTACCAAGGGTGACAAGCTCACTGTTTCTGGGCCATATTCTTTTTTTTTTTTTAATATGGACTTAAAATTAGCACGGAATCATTATGAAACAATCAAGAACAAATGTATATTCACATAGCAAGCCAAGGCTGATGCTATTCCATGGTCCCCCCCTTGGGTTCCCCATGGTTCCTTGCTTCCCCCAATTAAACCCCTGTGTTAAATGGTCTTCTCATGGAGGTCAGGGGTTTCCCTCTGAGTTAATTCCCCCATACTCCCTCCCTCTAGTCTCTTTTGATATCCTTCCTATTCCCTCCCCCTTTCCCTGCCCCCCTCCCAACGTCTCCCAGCAGCCTAGGCCAGGTTCCCCCTTGTTCATGTAAAAATTCATACATGTTGAGGTTATTATTAGCTTAGCCATCTATCTTACTATATTTGGTTGTATTCTAGCTTCCACAAAGGAGAGAAAACATTCGGTCAGTCTGGGCCATA
>PVKS010001127.1:0-46711 GCA_004027875.1 Aplodontia rufa | reverse complement strand
TTGTGAAGTGTATTAGAACTGCTTGGTTTCTTAGCTTTTTTATTCCATTTAATAAAGCTTACCTTTTAATTATTAGATTTTTTAAGTGCTGTTTTTGTTTTCTCACACTGTATGGAGTTTCTATGACCTGGTCAATAAACTGTTTAATCTAAGTAAACAGTTACTCAGCTGCTGGGATTTGGGGAAATCCCTCAAATCAAGGCCATTTACTGTTCTTTTCCCCAGGGACTTATAATTAAGCTTATTCTAGTGAAGATCCAAGAGCCCAAATCACACTTTCTCTATTCAGTTGTTCTGGCTATTCTTCCACAAGTGGGAGAGGAGGACGAATCATCATCCCCTCTATATGGCCTGTGACTTCATTCAGCTCACAATTCCCTTCAGAACATCAAGGCCATGGCCAACGAACAGCTTGTGGCTTTAAGAGAGGGAAGAGAGGAAAGAACTCAAACCCTACAATACATTGTAGGAAGAAGAAGAGAGGGAGGAGGACAGAAGTAGGAGGTGGTTGATGAGGCACAGTTCAGAAGCAGCCAGGAAATGAAAGTAACTGCTAAGGAAAAGGAAAGGGCATGAGTCAATGATGTCACAGGTCAAAAAATAAAAAATGGGGAAGACTGCACTTGCTCTCAGCTTAATCTTCCTCAAACGGGATGAGTTACCAAAAAAAAGAAGTTCCTTCTGCATTTGGGTCTAAAATGTTCAGGAAACAAGAGCAAAGGTCTGTGGATAAATGTAGGTATTTCCACATAGAATTTTAAAATTCTGTGTCTGAAATACTATGTATATGACAGAGGAGATGGTAATCTGCACCCAGATGGGAAAATCATGTAAACATTTGTAGGCTATATTATAAAGGACTTTACGTTGATAATGTAATTTTTAATTTGTTTGGCAAGCTAACCGTTTTTTAATTTATTTTACTATTTTATCTTTTTACGGTTTTAGGGTAGGGGAGCTCTACCACTAAGCTACAGCCCCAGCCTTTATTTATTTATTTATTTATTTGAGATAGTGTCTTGCTAGATTGCTGAGGCTAGTCTAGAATTTGTGATCCTCCTGCTTCAGTCTTCTGAGTTGCTGGGATTACAGGCCTACAACACTGTACCCAGAAACAAATCATTTTTAAGCAATGATTAGTCACCCCTGTTGTTCTGAATTCTGCTTCCTCTCTTATGTCTAATATCCCTGTTTCTACTTCCTTCTACACTCAATTTTCCTGCCATAGAATTTCCAGAATAATACATTAACAACATAAATCTGACTATCCATTTCTGGTATTAAAAACTACTCAGCAGTTTCCCATATTTTCTGATTAAACCAAATCATGTTAGTCCAGTGCAAATTGTATATGCCATAGATGTTTGGACCTACATTTTCCATCTTCTTTATTCTATCTGCAACCACACTGAACTATTGCTGCCTCTTACCCTAACATTTCATATATTGTAATGTTAGTTTGAAATGCCCTTCCAGCCTCTTCCCTTAATAAATCATTGACAGTCTTTAAAGGGGATCCTTGCAAGCTAATCTCAAGTGTTAGTTCCTTTATTGATCTCTCTCTTTTCTTAACCCTAGGACATTCCCCCCACCTTTGTTTTGTGTTAATGAATTGGCTATATGCCAAGCACTTTACTCAATTAACTCATTCTCTTCAAAACAACTCTGTGAGGTAAGTACTCTCATTATCATCGGCTTTATAAAGAAACTGGAAAAGTAAGCTGTCCAAATCCACAAAGACATTAAGAAGCAGAGCCAAGACATTAATCCTAGCATGCTGGCTCCAGACCCATCATCCTTACAAGCTACCTTTCCAACTTAATGCTCCATCCATGGTTATTTGCAATTTGTCTGTCTCCCCCACTAGAGAATACATCCATTGAAGGGCAAAGAGACCTATTTTTTTTTGTTTCCCAAGCAGTAGTTACATACAACAGTGAATATATGCATATGTAGATTCTTTTTCCTTAATTGAATTGGATAGAGAACAATGGTTCTGTCTGCAGGACTGTAAATATAGAAGAAAGAAGAATTTTATTCTCCAATTAAGTACTCTTGTGGGGTACCTCTGATACAGATAGACAATTTATAAGCAGCAGATCAAAGAAATCCAAACTCTATGGTTTAAGAAAAAAAAAACTTTTATTTTTATTATACATTCTGTGTAATATGAATTGCTTTTCTTTCCAGGAGATCTGAAACTGGAAAGACTTCATTAGACCTGAATATAAAAGAATCTTCAGAACATAAAATTGACACCATTGTAAAAACAGTAAAAATGAAATATTTCTTGATTTTAAGATGGTCATTCTTAACTTTTTAAAATTTTGTTTTCCCACACTTCTTTCTACTACTTTCATGTCATTGGTGATGAATATTATTTCAGCATAATAGTCTACAAAGTCTAATTTAGTTATTTTCCAGTGGAAAATTAAAGATCCACACTAGTTTCTTTGACCATCATCCAAATGACCAGATATTGTTTTGCTCTAAATGGTTCCCTTGTATTTTTATTATAAAACAAAAATGTGACCTCTTCCCTGGCTTCTTTGCATGGTGACAATATGAAGCAATTTGGTTTGTTCATTTTTCTTTGTCTCACAAGCAAGTCTTAGTGCCTCCAATTAGCATCAGTAGCTTGTAGTCCTTAAAAAGAAGGTTTGGGTGGATGCTGCCCATTCCATTTGTATGTTTTTTTTAAATTATAATTTCTGAGAATTAATCTTATTGCATTTAGTAAATGTTTCAAACTCTGATAAAATATCATGTAAAACAAAATTTTAAATAGAGGGGATTTCTTAAGCCTAATCTCTTTTAAAATTTCCAGCTTTTTATTAGATGACTGTATGAGATTGCTTCATTTGCTGTTGGACATGGGGCTGCTTAAGCAAGAAGTGGATCCCTGCCGTGTTCACTTCATATGGACTATCTGTCTCTGATTACTCAAGTCTTATTACTTTAGGATTATGGCATATTTCCTCCAAAAGGAAGAAATAGGGCACATAAACATGCAGAGACCTGCTTACATTGCCATTTTCGAGAGCAGACCATTCTAAACTTGGAATGCTGCACTGCCACCTGGGGGATAAATTTTTAACAGTACATTTACTATGGAGCTGAAATGGAGGGTAAGATTCCACAATATGCAGAAGAAATTAGAAGCAATGAGAATTTTTGCATGATATAGTATGAAATTCTCTACCACACTTTGTGTTATTTCTCAAAAGCAAATTATGTATAACCACAAACATTCCTTTCTTTACAATTAAGATTCTGTCATGATGACATGTCTCTTTCCTTTACTGATTACATTTATTTCCTCTAAGTCATAGTTTGAATCTGAAGGAGTTTTAGAGATTATTTAGCATAAGCCCCTTAATGCAGAGAAGATGTAACACAGAACTCACTAATTCTGCAATTTGCCCCATTGCATTAGTTGTTAGTGGTACAGCCAAGAGATAGATGCTTCATTTATGACAGTTGAATGTCCTCTTTTCTGAAAAACACTGTTTCCATTAATATTATCACACAGATGAATTCCAGCCTTCTGAATAGTTACTCATCCAGTCTCCCAGGAGTAAATCACATGTACAAGTAAGTCAATAATTGTGTTGAATTTCAGATTCTATGACATACATTCCTTTGATAGAAGGTGAGTAAATAAAGATATTAAAGTGGAAGACAAAGTAGTACTGGTTGATTTTTGTGCTTAGAGACTAGTGTACTTATTCTTCATTAATCTTTGGTGACTTATATCCCACAAAGCTGTTATGACATTTAAAAAACTTTAAAAATAACTTTAACCCAAACATAATTACCATTATAATAAATAAGATTTAACACACATTAATTTGACCTCTGCTTAGTGGGATAACTAATCATTTGGGAATATAGGAAATAAAGATAAATCACATTACCTTAAAAGGTCACATTATGAGGGCAAGTAGTCTTAGTTTTTTTCTAAAATTCGTAATGCATTTATTATACGCAAGCATAAATAACATCACTCTAAAGCAATTCTCAAGTTCATATGGAACAACACGAGACCCAGACTAGCCAAAACACTACTCTATGGAAAGGAAGAAATAGGGGGTATCTCAATCCCTGACCTGAAATTATATTACAGAGCAGTAGCAGCAAAAACAGCAGGGTATTGGTATCAAAACAGAATCGAAGACCAGTGGAACCGAATAGAAAATCCTGAGACAAACCCTCATATCCTTAACTATTTGATATTTGATAAAGGGGGCAAAAGTATAGTGTGGAAGAAAGATAGCCTGTTCAACAAATGGTGTGGGACAAACTGGACAGCCATTTGTAGACAACTGAAGCTGGATCCTTATCTTTCACCCTGCACAAAAAATTAATCACAATGGATCAAAGACCAAGATATTAAGCCTACAACTTTAAATTTACTAGAAAAAGAAGTCGGGTCAACACTACAGCTTATAGGAGTCAGCAGCTTCTTCCTTAACAAAACTCCTATGGCGCATGCTGTAAAATCAAAATTAAATGAATGGGATGCAATTAAACTAAAAAGTTTCTGCACAGCTAAAGATCTAGTCAAGAGCATCAAGAGAGAACCTACAGAATGGGAGAAAACTTTTGCCTGCTACACCTCAGACAGAGGGCTAATATCCAGAATATACAGGGAACTAAAGAAACTAAAGTCCAAACTCACAAATAATCTAATCGATAAATGGGCTAAAGAACTCAAAAGGAACTTCTCTCCAGTGAAAGTCCAGAAAGCCCACAAATATATGAGAAAATGTTCTACATCATTAGTTATAAGGGAAATGCAAATCAAAACTTCCATGAGATACCACCTCACTCCTGTTAGAGTGGCAAAAATGAAGAATACAAACAATAACAGATGCTGGATAGGCTGTGGGAAAAGAGGAACACTATTATACTGCTGGTGGGACTGCAAACTGGTCCAGCCACTATGGAAAGCTGTATGGAGAATCCTCAAAAAATTAAGGATGGAACCACCTTACGATCCAGCTATCCCACTCCTGGGAATTTTCCCAAAAGACTTAGAATCAGCGTATTATAGCGATGTGGCTTCATCAATGTTTATAGCAGCTCAATTTACTATAGCTAGACTATGGAACCAACCCAGATGCCCCTCACTCGACGAGTGGATACAAAAGCTTTAGTACATATATAATATGGAATACTACTCAGCCATTAGAGAGGATGATATCATGGCTTTTGAAATCAAATGGATGGAGATGGATAGAATTATGCTAAGTGAAGTCTCCCAATCTCAGAGACTCAAGGGCCAAATGGTTTCTCTCATCTGTTGATGCTAGCATATATGGGGAAGCAGTAGGGCAGACGGCTAACCTAACAAAACTTCAAATTGAATGACTTTCAGGGTAATAGGAGGATGGCTCTCTAGGATACTTGGAGGTGTAGGGAGGGGGATGGGGAGGGGGATGGGGAGAGGGTATATGAAGAACTCATAGGAGGCTTGAGATTGGGAAGATGGGGGAACCATCCTAGAAGCTGATGTCATTCCTCCACGAGCTACCCATTTAACGCATGAGTTCTTCTGGGGGAAACTGCAACAAGTAAAATCCAAGGTGGTCATCCATGTTTTGGCATTTCCCCTGGATAACAAAGTTTATATCCATTGATTGCTAATGTTTTGATAATGTTTCCCCCTCAACTGTATCTCTATATACTTCTAATAAAAAAAAGAAAAAAAGAAAAATAAATAAATAAATAACATCACTCATTAATTTATTTGTTAATATTATGTTATTTCTATTCTAAAAGTATTGGGCTATTTATTGTTATGAATTCGAATTAAGCCATCCTCACCTGCACTGCACATCAAGGGACTAGGATTCCCTTCTGTGGCTTTCTGGCTTCCTAGCATCCGCCCAACCCTTCAGACAGAAGACACAGTATACTTCTCTCTCCACCCACACCTTTGGTATTCTGCAAACCAGAAGGTTCCAAGTACTTCAAATTAGAAGTAATTAACTACAGAAATCATTTCTTGGAGACAATGACAGCATAATTATCATAGAGAGGCACTGAGTTCATGAGCTCTTGATCCACTGAGATGAAAAAGAGTATGTTTAGGAGAAATGAATAAATGTCAGATTACAATGATGTTAATAGAATCAATATGATGGAACAGCCTATTTAAACTTTTAAAAATGGCTGCCCCATGGCAAAAATTAATTTTATTGTCTACACACACACACACACATAGCAGAGCTATGTGTTCATATGCTATAACAGAGAGAGACATAAAATAATGATGATTTTAAAAGAAAGTTCATTGCTGTCGTGTTCAATTTTGAATAGGAGGGCTAGGCCAGAAATGTTGACCTAGGTTTCTTCTATATTGGTATCAAACCTTCTTCATCAGAACATTATTTTGTGCAAGATGGGTACTTCACCTGACATCACCATGGGAAAAAGGGAGAAAGAGTGAGGAGGACACATCCCTTCTCTTAAAGGTTAAGTGACAGAAGTTATATGTATCACTTCAGGTCATCTCCCATCTTCAGGACTTAATCATGCAGTCACATCCAAACACAAAAGAGAGACTGGAAAATGCAGGCTTTAGCTAGGTGATCATGTGCTTCATTAAAATCCTAGCACATATAATAAGGTTATTAGCTCAGGTAGTTCTAGATGCTACTTACAAGAGAGCAGGACCCCCCCCCCCAATGCAAAACAGGTAAACATTTATTTCTCACCTATGTTTGGGATTCATCCAGAGACTCAGGCTGATGTTAGCTCTGCCATCTTCAATACACTGGGGGTAACAGGGATGTAATCCTCTCCTTTCCATTGACGGGTAACTGAGAAAAGATTATTGAGAAGATATTTATGCTTCTTAAAAACACTGGCCAAAGAATGACAGATTTCATCCACAACTGTTGTAAGCAACTGCTTCCACCCAGATATAAGAGTGGCTTCAAAACATAGTTCTTGGATGAGCATCCATTTCCCAGCTCTTGGCTGTGAATGGAAGTAGGAATTTTGTGGAAAGGTAGTTTTCTCCAGAACAGAAAAGGAGAATAGACATCAAAGTCTACTTCACTCTTTGGCATGGCTGCCCATTTGGAACATACTTTTCTTCTAAATCATAGTTAAGGCACATTTCTGCTCTCTCACATTCCAATAGAGAGAACTCCAAAGTCCCACTGGGTCTCTGAATAAATACTAAACATAGATGAGAAATAAGCCTTTATTGTATTTGAACTATTTTGTATTGGGAGTACTTCTCTTTGGTTTCTACATAGCAGCTATCACCATGAAGTCTGGCATCTCTAGATGGTGTGCATTACTCTCGAGACTGGAGATGGTTTATCTTGAATTGGTAATCTATCAATCAAAAGCAAGTTCCTATCCCTGAATAGAAGTAATAAAACCAAATTCTGAAAAAGGAAGAATAGAAACAACACATCAATAACTGGATTCATGATGATGGCACTGGGGTCATTTCCTGTGTTAAGCTATCGTGGTTCCACTCTCTGGAGCATGCTGCCATAGCCATTATCCCATCAATGTCTGACTTGGCTTTCAAGGAGATTTTTGCATGTCCATTACCTCCATGGCCACATATGAAGGCATTGGAGAGTATTATTACTAACTTGGAATCTTCACAATGTTGGCATACTGCTTCCTGATGGTTAGTTCAGGTTTAGAAAGACAAAGTTTACTTTAAGGGGTGAACTAAAATAGACTTTTGCAAGCCTGAACTATGGTTTCCTTGATAATACAATTCAGTGAAAACTTTTTAAGCCCCAATGGACTCTGATTCCATCAGTTCTGGGTGCAAATAAACAAAAACAAAGTTCTTAGTATGTTGCCTTTTAGCCTGAAAACCAAGCGTTTGTTTACTTTCTCCTATGCCCTGACAATCACCCTCTTGCTTAATTTAATAGTGATTACCTTAAGGAGAAATAAAACAATTGGCTTCAGTAGGAAGGCAACATCCTTAATCTAATGTGTCCCAGTAGCCTGGCTTGCATTGTCTGGGAGTCTTAATGGTTCTGTCCAGTCTTATCTCCTGCAAAAAATATTTCTTGATGTAGGGACTCATTTTATCTCTGCCTTGGTTTGGGCAAAGAAGACTTTGTTTTCTGTCAGGACCAATATATTAAGGTCTTGAATTATAAGACTCTCAGTCAATTTGGATCACCAGCTAAAGAAACAAAAAGCCTTCCCTTCTAGAACTACATTCCTTTCCTTTTCTCCTTTCAAGAGCTTAGTTCTAACTTGAGTTCATCTTTCTGATAAGACTTCATTAAATGGAAAAAAAATAAAATTTTAAAACAAAAAACAAAATATAAAAACAACCAGTAGGCAGTAAGAATATAAGAGTTAAAGGCTTGGTTGACGAATAAACTTATGTCCAAAGACAATTTTAGCAAATGTTCTGCCACAATATTCTTGTTGTCAACAGATTTCCAATCTAATGCTGTGTCCTAACTCCCTGCCACTGAGTCACTAAAACAATATCATGTTTGTAGGTGTTGCTCCTACTCAATTCAACTATGGTCATAGAGAATCCAAAGTGATAAAACCTCAAGAAAGATGTTTGTTTATCTCTTAGTTAGAAGTCAGCTAGGAAGTCCAGAGGTGAGATAGAGGTTCCAGAAACATCAAGGTTCCTGGCTCATTCAATCACCTCATCTTGTCACTCAATATGTGATTTCTATATAGTGGTTTAGGTAGCTATGCCACTTCTCACCAATATGAGAAGAGAAGGAAAAGTCACAACTTCTGCTATGAAAGATACTGTTAGGCTGTCTGGGGGTGTGGCTTCAGCTAGCTTGCATGTCACAGCATCTTGGCGCCTGGCTGGGGACGTGGCTTCAGTCAAGTCACGGAGGCCATGCCAGCTGGCTAAGGGGCAGAGCAAAGGGCAGCTTGCCGAAAAGAACAGCCAATCGGGACACTGGCAGACAAGTTCCAATGGATTGATGGATCCACCAGCCAATCTCTGAAGGACCAACTCCATGGTCAGCTTCCAGTTAGCCAGCAAAACCAGCTGCCTGGAGAAGGTCCAGCGCCATTTTCCTTATGTGCCATTCTCCCTGCATGGGACCTGTTCCCATGCCCTCCCTCATTATGGCTGCGCAGGTGAAATTGGCCCGAGAGCAACAAATCCAATAAACATCTCCACCTGAATTTACATCTGATCCATCATTATTTCTTTTTCTAATTTTTTACAGGTACCACCCAAAAGAAGCACACACTTTTGCTCCTATTTATTTCACCAGAATTAAGTCACATGGCCACATAGCTAGAGAGTGGCTCAGAAATGTAGTCAGAATGTCCTTGTTTGTCATTTAAGATGATAGATTCTTGGGAAAATCCAGTAGACTTTCACATTCGTTTCTGTGTATAACAGAAAGAAAAATTTAATACCCTAACTACTTATATAATACTCTGGTATTTTCTCCTCAAGTCTATTCTAATAAAAATGCTGGTCATACCCATAAAATTAAATTCTCCACTCCTTAATGGTTCAAAACCGTCAGTTTTAAATATATAAGTCTGGGAGGCCTGTTTAAACACTATACACATCAGTCAAATTCTGCATACTTAATTATTAAAGTACTCTGAGGGGTAATCTCAGGTGCAGAACCATTTCAGGAACAAAAAAAAAATCAAACCTACTCCAGACACAAGACAAAACAACAATAAAGGGGAGAACAGGAAAATAAATGTCTGCTAAAAGCCTGTAACTAAGAGACTAAGTCCTTTACAATTAGAGATAAAAAGCTTAAAACTGCAAGGACCTGGAGGTGTTAACATATGACTGCAAATGAGTTTCAGTGGGTGTCACACCCTGCAGGGTAACTACAGTTTACTACTTTTGCTATTCAAAATAAATAATAGTACCCCTATTACACCACCTCAAATTCTCAGCATTCCTCTGAGCTTACAGTCACCTCATTTGGAGACTGCATTTATCCTCCACACAGAACCAGGACGTAGAAAACTGGCTTTTTTTTTTTTTAGCACAGGTCTGAGGGTGTTCTCCATATGATTTCACAATAGAAAAGCCACCAATGAGGATCTTTAAACAACTAATTATTTTCTTTTTAAAAATTATTTTTAAAATACATTTCAGATCTGATATTACAGGAAATATTGAGAAAAATGAACTCCAGTTCCCAGTGGATCGAAATTTCAACAGAGAATACCGTTTTATAGGTGTTCAAACAAAAATGAGACTTTATTTCAGAAATGTGTTTTGAGGCAATGTATTGAATCTTCGGAGATGGTGTTGCGGCGTTCTGCTTTTGGGTTTTAATATATATATATATATATCTCAGAAAATAACATATGCCAGTGAGATTTTTAGTTATAGAATTAAGTGCAAAAATCCAACATCCCATAAGCATTTCCAAAGCAGATATAAAGCAGCAATCCACTTGAGAGTAATAACATGTTATTTTGTTCATTGTGACAGTTAACAAAGAATCTCTCTGTTCCTTCCTCTTCCATAATGAGGAATCTAACATATTTATCACTTTTCATTCTACTTCAGTTCATCCACACTGATGAATAGTGGTCCAATCTCCCCAGTATTTTCACACAAAATAATGTAATAACAAGAAACAAATTTGCCATTGATGATTAGAAGATGCTATTGCATAAAGTACAGATTTTCTACTAACATATACTAAAAGACAAAGGGCAATTCCAAACAGATGGTACTTGCATGATTATATTTTATAGTTGTTTCTCTTTTATGTCTGCTCTCTCTTTACCCCTTCCCAGTCTTCCCTTTGGCCATGAACAAGAGCAGACCTAGCTGTGTTGTTTCTCTCCTGCAATTTACATAGTGACCCATCTCAGTCCCATCTAGGCATAGGACGGTTAGCTTCAGATCCCATCCCTCATTATCTTGTACTTGAAGCCTAGGCAATGCTCAATCAACATAAATATTGTGTGGCTCAGGCTCAAACTTTTGTTCCTAACATCTGCTCTATCTGGAATTAGTATCCTTTTGTAGGAATCCACTGCCACCTCTCCCCTGTGTGCTTCCTTAAAATCTCATGTTTCCCTTGAGCTTATATTGAACATGTATACTGTAATTGTTTGTTTTCATACATGCTCTTTCCTCAAGAGCACAAACACCTTAAGTGTATGCACCTAGCTCATCATGCTTGCTCCAGCATCTAGAACAGTGTCATACATAACAGCCCCTTAATGAAGGCTTCTTAGATGAATGCCTAAAGACAGGAATGTGAAAGTGCTCCTGACAGTCAGAACACACAGTGCCCAGTGCTGTGGAGGTAGAGTGAGAACAGAAGGGGTGAGGAAAGTTCTGGGGCTGGGATGGGGAGAGTGTTTAACAAACTGCGTTACAGGACAGCCACCATTAAACATTCACATCTTGAAATTCTGACTCATGGGCATTTTCCAAACTTAAAGTTGATTTGGATGCAATTACAACTATATTTATAAAATACAGAAGTACTGAAATGGATAAACATTTTCATTCTCTCAATTTGCAAAGACTGAGATTTTGCCTGAGCCAAGTATCAGGAATCCTTCAATATCACATTTATCAGAGTCTTTCTTTCTTTCTTTCTTTTTTATTTTGGTTGTTGTTGTTTTGTTTTGTTTTGTTTTGGAACAGAGACTGAACCCAGAGAACCCAGAGGCTCTTAACCATTGAGCCCTTTTTATATTTTATTTTGAGACAAGCTCTCACTAAGTTGCTTAGGGCATCACTAAGTTGCTGAGGCTGGCTTTGAACTCAAGATCCAGCTGCCTGGAATTCCTGAGCCACTGGGATTATAGGTATGTGCCACCATATGCAGCCTGCAGATTATTATTCTTTATTAAGAAAGAGGAACAGTGAGAGAGAAAGAATCAATGTAGCCTCCATTGCTCCAATACTTGGTTGCGTACATGGTGCTGGGGTTTGAACTCGGGTCCTCATGCATGCCAGGCAAGTGCCATCACCACTGAGCCACTGCTCCAGCCCCTGCAGATTATTTTTTAAACCATGTTTTATAACCTGACTTTTGTAGTCAAGCAGTTGGAAAACCTGGGACACCATATAGTGGAGACTCTGGCATCTGTCTTACAAACTCAAAAAATCTTCCAGAAAAAAAACAGAATTGGCCCTCCTTAAACAGTGAGGAGAAGTCATCAGAACAGAACTCTGTTCTGACAAAAATGTAGCAACGTAATACTTGGTTGAATGTTGAATTTACTAAGAAAATATAGCATAATGGAGGAAATTTATTAATAAATGAATTATTATTATTACTATTTCAGCAATTGAAACTCAAGTTCGTTTTTTTTTTTTTTTTTGAGAGAGAGGGGGGCAGTGAAAGAGAGAGAAAGAATCGATTTTATTTAGTTTTTCATGTGAACCTTGTTGCTCCAGCACTTAGTTGTGTATGTGATACTATGGTTTGAACTCATGTCCTCGTGCATGGTAGGCAAGTGCAATATCACTGAGCCACCACTCCAACCCCTCTACAGCTTCTTATGCTTATCTTTTATACATAATTTTTTTTAGACAAGTTTAAATTCACAAGAACTAAGACATCTGCCTGAAATAGCATGGGCCATAGGAAAAAGCACTCAAATAATTATATCTTATTTATCAACACATAAAAGTAAAAAGGAAATAGAAAGGAAGTGCTACATTTTGGTCACACTTTCTATGGAGAAGGTTTGAGGGCAGGAAAAAAACTATTCTCTTTGCAGGGAGCTTTGCCTGAGGTATTCTCAGCCAGACTGCTAAGAGGTATCATTCCTCTCTTGTGCTCTTTCTAATATTTCTGAATTTTTTTTCTTAGTGTCATGGAGGCGTAATTTAGAGAAAACAAACAAACAAAAACAATCACTAGAGAAAGAACATGGGCTTTGAACTTATTCCTCAAAGGGAGCCTGCAGGAACTGGCCCAGCTACAAAGCCACTGTGGGATGCTTTTGTATGGCACAATTCCTCAGGCATCCAACCCCCTTTCTAGCTAGTTGTTTTGCTCTGTACCTTGCATTATCCCACACTCCTACAAGTTGGACTCAGAGAGGAAACAAACAAGTGGCTGTAATGTGCTACTTTAGGATTAATCAGGCATCAAGATGACATTTGATTGCTTATTTATTCTCTTGTTCAGAAACTGAGCTCACTGAGAGCTTGTGTACAGCTCACAATTTTGATGCCTCCAACTCTACAGTCAATCAAATTAAGTTGCCCATTGTCCAGTAGGGGGAGACAAGCATGTAATTCAGGAGAAGCAATCAATTTTTCAGCGCTCAGAGAGCAATGTCTCAGCATAAGGTGAGGGCACAAAGAATTCTGCCAGCTTGGCCGGGAAAGGCTTCGTGCAACAATGAACACATAAAGAAATGAAGAAATGACAGAAAGAAGCAAGAGATGGCATTATGAAATAAAAAGGGATGTTTGAGAAAGTAGAGATATTTTTATGTTTGGAAGATGTAAGAGGTTAATTTTACAAGGAGTTAAGGTAGGAAAGATGTACGGGTTGCTATCACAGATGCCTTTGGTAAGGTATTTGAATCTGATCCTGAAATCAGTAAGGAGCCCAAAAACAATCTCTAATAGGAAAGAGTAAGACTAACCATAGAACTATTCCAATAGACCAGGAAAAAGACAAAGAAGGCCTGAATGAACCACATGAGTAAACCACAAATAGTAAGAATAGAAAGTGGTAAAACAAAGATATTTTACTGAGAAAATATGTATAAACTCTAGCTTTGTGCCTGGCAAATAAAAATCACTAGAGATATATTGGTTATATCTACTTTTAGTAGAGTAGTGGGCTCAGGAAATGACCTTTTGTGTTTAAGTAATGGAGGAGGATCTTTCTGTATCCAGCAATGAAACAGCAATGCTGGTCCTGCACCTCAGCAAGAGGAGCTCCTTCCTGAGTCCTGCACTGTGCAGGGCTTAAAAGGGCCCTATCTGGCTCCACTCATCTTCACAGAGTAAGGAATACGGGTCCCTGGAGACCTCTCTTCTGCTAGATCATGTTCCTGGTGCACAGGAAGCCTACATTCCCTGCCCATCATCTGCTGCATGGCCTGCACTGGTCATCCTAAGCCTGGGCCATGGCTAGTCACTCTCCTAAATTGGAGGAGTGGTTAATGGATCATTATTATTTTTTTGCTTTTGTTGTTTTTTTCAAATAGTGCCAGGGACAGAGTTTAGATGAATGGATGTATGTGGAAGAATCCTGCGTTATGGGACAAACACAACAGTGGGTAGATAAGGAGCAGACTGCAGGCCAGGATCCCTGCCTGGGGCTTTATATCATTGTATTCTAGCAGAGCTATATAAAGAGTTCAAGAATTTAATTTAATTTTAATTTACAATGCTTAAATATGTAAACATAGACCAGGTAGGCCTTTGCTTATATGCTTGTCTTGAGCCCTGTGAAGATGAAGGATGGTATTTTATGGAAAAACTGAATTTTCTTGAAAAACCTTACCAAACAAAATTCTAATATTAGATAAAATGCAACAAATATTCTTAAAAACGCAGAACTGATTTCACAAGAAGATAATGAGTATTTACAAAGTGACAGAAAATAGAGATGGAAAACAAAGAAAAGTAGAAGACATGAGAGATTATAGTGAGAAATGTCTTTCAATTCAAAGAAGAGAAGAAAAGGAAAGGACAGAAGCAAAACTTCGGAAAAAATAATGTCTTATAAGCTGTAGACGTTCTTAGAACTAATAAGAGGGACAACTTGTTGGGTGTAGGGAGCTCAACAAACCCAACACTGGACACGAAAAATTAATCCAAACCATATATATACAATGGAATTCTACTTAGCAGTTAGAAACAATGATATTGTGGTCTTTGATAGTAACTGGATGGCAGTGGAAGAAATCATGCTGAGCAAAGTTAGCCAACGGTAGAATGTTTTCACTCATGTGTGAAGGCTGGAGCAAAACCCAGGCCTGTGTGAAAGGTAGTCAATCTCGTGTATTAGACACAGCAAAGTTGTAGCAACACATAATCTAGGCAACCATAGATATGGTGGGGGGATAGCTGGGGGAAGGGAGAGGGAGGGAGTAAAGGGAGGGATCTAGGGAATAAAGCAACAATATAGCATACTCTTTACCCCCCAGGGAATCCAAATAACACTTATGTAATCATTCAATTCTGGAAAATTCTCAACCCAAGCATTTGTATTATTTGTACAGGAGAAATATAGAAGATTCAAGAGACTGGGGTGTGGGAGATGTGGCGGTAATTCTGGCTTAAGAATATAAGCATATCATATTGTTATTTTATATGCATTTTTATAATCATACAATAACAACTTCTTAATAAAAAATTTAAAACAAATTCGGACTCAATCAGGGGAGGGGATTTTCAAAGCAATTATCAAGAAAAGTTGTAATATGCACATAGGAATAAAAATGATACTGACAAGAGGTTTGCTATAGCAACAGAGGAACCCAAAAGATAGTAGAACAGTGTCTTCAATCTTAGGGGGGGGGGAAACAAACTAGCCCATAATTAAGTATATAGATAAAATATCTTTCAAGAGGTAAAGCAAAAAAAAAAAAAAGAACATTTTCATATAAAGGCAGATGGTTTAAACAAGTAAAACCTAACTCTAAGAAATTATTTTGAAAATGATCAAATCCAGAAAGAAATATTTTAGAATCTGGCATCTCATTTTGGAGCAAAGAAAACGATAACCATGGGTTACTTTAAACAAGCACCCACAGTAAAAATTGACATTTGTCATCACAATAATAAAATGTAATTGGGGGAGTATTAAGAGTTGGATTGTATCCCTCCAGCACTCACATTCATAGGCTGAAGTCCTAACCCTTGGGCCACTGGGCGATACCTTTACATAGGTGAGCAAGTTGAAGTGAGGTCTTTATGGTGGGATCTAACCCAACCTAACTGGAGTCTTGGTAAGAAGGGGAAACTGAGGCACAGAACTGCAAAAAGGGAAGGAGTGAACAGATACTTCTCTCACAGTCTTCAGTAGAAAGTAACCCTGCTAATGTCTTGACTTTGGACTCCTAGCCTCCAAAACTTTGGGACAGTAATTTCTGTTATTTAAAACACCCAGGCTGATTTTTGTTTGTTTTTTAAGAAAGTCAGAATTATAATTTTGAAATTTACATGTAAGACTAAAAAACTATAAGATTTTAAGGTCCTTTTATTGTCCAAGAATATCACAGATATTAACATCATATGTTAAATATGCATGTAAAAACTATGACCAATAAATGATAAGAACAAGAAGTATACATCCAAATTCAATGGAAGGGGAAATAAAATTGACTCCTAATTCTCAATTTTAAAAATAAGACAAAAGATGAGAAGACATATCTAAGAAAAACAGACAAAACATTAAGGATGGAGTGAAACAGTAGAATAATTAAATTAACTTAAATTCAACCGTTGAAAGAAATTGATAGATTAGATAATGAAGAAAAATCTAGCAGTATCATTTACAAAAAAATACATATAAAACACAAGGGTAGGGGCTGGAGCAGTGGCTCGGCAGTTACAGTGCTTGCCTAGCATGTGTGAGTAGGCAAGTTCAAACCCCAGCACCATGTATACAACCAAGTGTTGGAACAATGAAAATCACGTGAAAAACTAAACAAAAATTGTTTCTCTCTTTCTCTCTGTCCCTCTGTCTTAAAAAAAAAAATGCATGGGTATATTTACATATTACCAGGGGCCCATAATTTCCAACAAACAGTTTGGAAATGAATTATAGGAAAATTTTAGGAGAAGTTTGGCAAGTAAAATATTTTTTGCTATTGTGTCTTTAAAATGCCAGACATATTTTTAAAAACTATTTTTTAAAAATCTTTTAAGCAATACATTTTCTGTGCCAGTAATGGCATTTCTTTAACAGGTAATTAGGAAGAAATTATTGGCTCTGTTTTCCTTTATAATAATTGATAAATATCTGAAGTTCTTAAATAACAAATTGGCATCCCTAAATTAAAACACTGAGAATCCATAAGAAACTATATACTGTCTTAGCAATGTATTTTCTGCCCTAAGTATAAATGAATAAGATACCATTGTTATAATAGAAGATAACATAACTTCTCAGACAACTTTGAGATTAATAAAATTATTCTTATAGTATTTGTCTAAAGATTCCAAATGAAATCAAATTTCAGTTAGGAATATCTAATATACATAGTTTCATTTTTGTTTAAATCATGTGCTAGGTCATTTGAAAATTAATATAGTAATTAGTTATAATTTTACAGAAAATGACAATAACTCATCTTGCAAGCATAGAATTAGTCACTGTAAATGAGTGAAAAGATGTAATTTTAGGAACTGAAAATAACATTTTTAGACTTCTAGTAAAACTTTCATAATTGATCTTTTCAGGAATATGCTATATCTGTTCCCCAAAATTTAACTATAAAATACATTTTTCTATATTGTAATATATAATGTACACTATATAAGGGATACATTAAGAAGTGCTAAAATAAATATAGAAATTCTAGGAGTATTTAATTAGCTAATATTTAAAGTCATGGTTTCAGATTAGACACTATCACCTTATAAGAGAAAAATCTGGGGTAGAGATTATCTCCTGCATTTCACATGATTGTGCTATAATTTAATATAGAATTGTTCCCCCTTGGCATCATAGATATTTTAAAACATATATGCTTGGTTTGGGGTTGGGGAAGAGGCTAGCCTGTGCATTTTGAGATGTGTAGCAATGTCCCTGGCCTTTACCCAACAGACGCCTACAGAATCTCCTTGGTCCTCACCCTTGTTCCTTCCCTACTCGCCAGACATGGTAATTAAATGTGACTACAGATATTGCTGTGTTCTCTGTGGGTCAAAATCACTAATTTAATTTTAACATTTCTTGCAAATTTTTAATTTTTTTTTGTTTTGCTTAGTGATAGTTCTTCAGTAGCCTAATTTTATTTAATTTTATTTGATGCCCAACATGTAACCCAGAAAGCTTTGTCTAATAACAATGACTGGCATTTGAATGGAGCAGGGAGCCTATATAAGGCACATTTTTTATAGGATATTTATAAAGTACCATGAAACATTTTTAGTTCTCTAATAGTATATTAGGGAAGCTCATTAGCATTCTTTTTGGCTGGTTCTATGTATTAGTCAGGGATCTTGGTTGCAAATAGAATCTTAAAGAGGAGTCTGAGGATATCTTGTGTTTATCTTGACAGTGGGCTATCCTGGATAAGTGGGATAACATCCCAAAGCATTCTTGAACTCCTTATTGTTATTTATATGCCTACCCTTATCTCTTATGTTGAACTTTTTAAATTAAAAACTCAATCATGCTTAAAATTAGAAGGAATAGTGTGATAAATATCAATTCATTTATAATGGAGCTCATCAATTTATAATAGTCTGTCATTTTTGTTTGATTGCTTACTTTCCTCCCTATCTCATTCTACTTCAGGCTATTGGAACATATGGAAGCAAATCCCAGAAGCAAATCCCAGACAGTATAATATTCCCTAGTAAATACTTCTGCATATTGCTAAAGGCACACGCCTCTTTGTATTGTAAACAAAAAGCCATTGTCATGTGTAAATTCAAAATACAAATAATATATAAAAATTATCAATCAGTATTCAAGTGTCCTAAATGTCTTTGCTGTATTTTCATAGTTGATTTGTTTAGAATCCAAACAATTTCAACACTTAACATTTTGTTGATGTCACTTGAATCTATTTCAATCTATAAAAATCCCCTGTCCTTTTGTTTGTTTGTTTGTTTTTCTGGTCCCTTTACTTTGTCCAGGAAATTATTTGTTCCTATAAAAACTGTTAAAGTATGCATTACCTGACTGTATCACTTCACCATTTGATGTTCCATTCCTATATTTTTTAATTTGGGATTTAGGCTCACATGCTGATCAGATTCAGTTTCAAATTTTTGACAAGGAAATGTCATAGCTTGTACTGTATAGATCTTATTGCATCACATAAACAGGTTAAACGGGTCAGATAATCCCTTCTTTCTGAAGTTAAGCTTTCTATCTCTGCTTCATTCTTAATTAAATATCTATTTGTACAATAGTATGTGTTTAGAATTACATAACTTTAATGACTGCAAATATACCTTGTTGAAAACTAGTTTTCTTTAAAATCACAGTACATTATCAATCGTTTTCTGTTTTTGAAAGGATTCTAAATTCTGTTTAAGCAATAGCTGCATCATTGAAATAAGTGGATAGCTTCCCAAATATTATTTAAAGTGGTAAAAATTCATTCAGTTGTTTAATTGCTAGTAAATTTGTTTAAAACAAAAGTGTCATGGCCTTATAAGCACATGGTAAAACTGTTGACAAAACTAATAATCATGGTCCTCGGGATGTAAGCAGTGTTTTAGACCTTACTGAGCAGTTTTACTCATAATTTCATTCAGTTCTCACGACAGGTGAGAGGTGATGCTGGCCAGCCAACTCATGCGTCCAAGATGGATGGGAAGCTGGGCCCCTACCTGAGAGTCCATCTGTTGTCCTCTAGCAGAAGGGGGTTGGCAGTTACTAATGCAACAGTTTCTTTAACAAATGCAGTGTTTCTACCAGTAACTGCTTATTCAATTTTAATAATGACCTTTATGAAAGTAAAAGTGGCAAAATTTAACTGGTTCTCAGTGATTGGTATTATTAAAATATCAGAATGCACAGATTAGAAATTACTGTAGGGATCATTACATTATATTATGGAAGAGGACACTTAAGTCAAATGTAAGAAACATAAAAAAGAGGCAATCATCTCCAGGTTCTATTCTTATTAATTTATATATATGATTCTAATTTATAATTATGCTTTATAAATAAAAATCTTATTACTTGTAAACAAAAAATTTAGCATTAGTCAATAGTACATTAAACTGATACATTAAAAATTCAAAATTAGGTCTCTTTGAGAAAATGTTGACAGAAGGACTGTCAGTGAGATGTATGCACTGATTCCTAGCCAGGCTGTTCCAAAGACAGGAAACAAGTAAAAAATAAATCGAACATATGGAAGCCATGAACAGAGGAAAGATTATTTCACTTCATTATATTAAATCTAACTATGTAGATCTTGGTTTGATAAATATTTAAGAGTCTTGTACATTCAAGGGGCTAAAATAGTGCTTTAGAAGACACAGTTATGGATTAGAAGTAGTCCTTGCTTAAGCATGCCAGTTAATGAGAAATTCAATAAACAAAAAAAAAAAAGTGCTGGGAGGCTGGTTTGCCAGCTAGCAATGGCAAACCCATTTCAGTGCACAGGTTTATCCATCCTGAAACTGCTAATTGCTAAAAACTTTCCACTACAATAATCCAAATAAGATGACTGATACCTTGGTTCAGTGTTCACCTTAAGGAAGCCTCTCTACTCCCTCCACCTCTTCCTTGGAACTCCAAACTCTGTGGTTTGCAGGTGCCTGATTCATGCATCCATGTTTGCACAAACACACTCTTTCTAATTTTTATGTGTCCAAGTTTCTCTTTCAACACAAGTGAAATCAACAATTCAGATAAAAGAAGAATGTCATAAGTGTTATCAAATGACAGGTTTTTTAAAAAAAGAAAGTATGGAAAACTGATTCCTAATTCCTACAAACAGACTTTATGAAGCAGGTAGCAATTTTAAAGGGAGAATGGGATTCAGTCCTTTCAGGCAGAGAAAACAATATGAGCACACTACAGAAGTTTAAAAAAAGGTACCATCATTTGAAGAGAACATTGACGTCATCGTTTGGGACAGAGTGGCATAGAGGAAGAACAGTGCCAAGAAGGTGAAAATTCAATGACATGAAGCCAGGAGGGTCTTGAACTCCATGCTCAGGAACAGGACACCATTGAAGGAATTTTTAGTAGAATCATACACATGCTCCTTGACTTGTGATGAGACCCCAACAAATCCATAATAGGTTGAAATTATGGTAAATTGAGAAGTCATTTAACTAACTGAAGGTTATACCTTGGCCACACAGTTCACTGTCAAGTTTTGGTTGTGGACCCTTTTGATTGCCCGCTACCTGGGAGCTGTGACTCAGTGCCCCTTCCCTACATCACTAGAGTATCCTACCTCATATTACTAGCCCAGCAAAGGGTCAAAATTCTAAATTGGAAGTGTGGTTTCAATTGAATGTATATCACTTTTGCACCATCAAAAAGTCAAAAACTTGGTGGCTCAGCAGTTGAAGTGCTTGCTTGCCACATGTGAGGACCTGGATTCAAACCCCTGCAACACAACACAACCAAATGTCAAGAGACAAAGGCCAAATTAAAAAATAAACAAAATTGATTCTTTCTCTCTCCCTCTCTCTTTCTTAAAAAAAAAAACAGTCAAAAAATTCTAGGTCAAACTACAGTAAGCCTAGGATTGTCAGTGCATGTTTATTACAATGATGTGGAAAGATTCTTCTAGCAGCTGTATTAAAAATAAACTGGAAGGGAAAGAGAGTACAGATTATCAGGGAGATAATAAAACTTTCTCTAAATTAAGAAACAAAAGTAGGGATAGAAAGACAAAAGAGGTAAAAGACACCAATAGCTAGTCACGGGGCTATAATATCACCTATTGCATCAGTGTGCTGTTTAATCTCTTCAGTTAATCAGGCTTTCATGTTTACACTTCTATTTGCATTTCTAAATAAAGTGATTTTAAAACATCAAAAATCATATCAACTGGATAATAGTACAGATATTCACTTTTCCATTTTCCTGCTTTGAGTGGTGCTTAACAATGTCTAGCACAATATAGATAGTATTTAATGAGTTGCTTTTCTGTTTTGCTTTGTTGCACTGGAGATTGAATCCAGGAGTGCTCTACCTCTTATCTATAACCTCATTTATGTTTATTTATATATTATTTTTGAGACAGGTTCTCACTAACTTGACCAGACTGAACTTGAACTTGGGATCCTCCTGCCTCAGCCTCTTCAATAGCTGGAATTGCAGGCATGCCCCATCACACCTGTCTGGCTAGATATTTTCTTTTCTTTTCTTTTTTTCTCAGAGGACAGTGAGAGAGTGAGAGAGAGAGAATTGATTTTTATTGATTTTTTCACATGGCCTTCATTGCTCCAACACTTAGTTGTGTATGTGGGTGCTGGGGTTTGAACCCGTGTACTTGCACATACTGGGCAAGCCCCATAACCGCCGAACCACTGCTCCAGCCCTCTTTTCTTCTTTTAATGTCAAGTACAAAAAAAATTATAATCTGCAAACTCCATAAAAAACAGAATGGGATAGAATGGTGGCATTCAATTACATTTGTTTTAGATTTTAGTGGCCCAGCTGAGAAACAATTAAACACCATCACCATGAAAAAGCCTGCCTCGTGTTCCTTTATAGAACCACTCAATGTTCCTATATAAAACATATGGCTATAAATAATACATGAAAATGTATATCTTTGGAGGCCAAAACTGGAAAAGATTTCTAATTTGAGGAAAGGAGGAAGAATAATCCAGAAATTAAGTTTAATATATGGTTGAAATATTGAAGGAATCATATATCAATTTTTTACCATGTAGAAAGAATACAAATATCAGTATATAAATATTTGAAAGGATATAGAGTCATATTTCTTCATACAACAGAGATACAGGTACTGTTTATAAAAGACCTCAATAAATTATGTAGTATCAGGATTTGAGATCTTTGTTTTCATTGCATTTACAATTTTGGAACACGGTTTGATTCAATATTCTGGTGCAAGACAATGGAACAAATAGATGCTTGTTGGCTTCTGGTCTCTGGGTTCCTGAGGCAGTCCAGCATCACCTAGGGCAGCTCTTCTGCTCCTATTTGTGTTCTTCCTTATGGCCTTGAACTATTCCTTTATAATGAGAATAAAAAAATTTATATATAAGTGAACTCTCTCTTTCATATTTAGATGTGTTCAACCCTTCCCAAATCAGAGTTGAATCATGTGTCTATCTATCATTGATTAGTGGAATTTTTGCAATAGGAATACAGAAAGGCAAGGGTTGATGTATAGTTTCTTACCATCTCATCTACTGTGCCTGGATCATCCTGGGAATAGCCAACATCCATTCTTTCATCTGTTCAACCACTAAATATTTTCTGAATGCAAATTTTATTCCAAATATGAGTCTGGCCTCTAAAGATACATTGTGAATAATTCCCTTTTCCTTGTGGAGGAAATATTCTAGGTATTGATAAATTTTATGGGAAAAGAGAGTAAAGTGAATAGAGTGTCGGTATAGGGCAGGAGAAGATGATGAGGACATTCTGTTCTCAAAGGGCAGTTGGTAAAGGCCTTATTAGAAAAATGACATATGATCAAGTCCTGAAAGGAAATATTGGATCATGTGAATAACAGGGAAGAAAATTCCAGGTCAAGGAAAGGGTGAAACAAAGGCCCTCACAAGGGAGCAGCCTTGGCTTATTTGAGACAGTAAGGAGGTGGAGCAGTGAGGCTAAAAGGGTGTACATGCAGGGGCAGCATGATTTGTACTGGGATCTTAACTTATAAAGATACCAAGTGATGGAATTTAGAGTTGGCGAGAGAAGGGATGGGTATGTAGCTCAGTGGTGTAGTGCTTGCTTAGCCTGAGTTCCATCCCTGGTATTGCTAAAAAGAAAAAAAATTGCAGAGAAAAGAGTGTGTGTCAATCTGTCACCACACAGGGCCATATGTACAGAAAGGATTAGAAGGTACTTTTGCTAAAATACCAAATCCTCACTCAGGCCTGAAGGTACCTTGGGTGACTAAATTAGATCAACCCTGGAATCTCTTCCTCAATTTTTAATCTGTCTTCAGATTCCTGCTCAGTTCTGCATGCACATAGACATGTTAATGATTTAAGGAGCATTCATCTAAAAACTGATTTGTCAGTCCTAAATTTACCTAACTTACCTTGTCCCCCTTCAAGACTAAGGGTGCCCAGGTTAGAGTAATTAATACATTTTCAAGATTTGTAGGGACATTCAACTGTTGGCTTTTACAACATCCTTCCTGTTCCAAAATTCTGGAATGACATCTTGAAGTCTCTAGCCATTGCCCTACACCTTCCAGGAAGAGCTGAGCCTCAGAGGCAGATCATCCCATGACAACACTGTTCCTCTAGACAGGAGCAATCATCTCCCATGAACCAAACTGTCCCCTTCCAGTGTCATAGATCTGAAAGACAAATATCCTGAGCATCTAAAGAAACTGACCCCCTCAAGTGATAAGGACTTCTCCAGGAGCCACTTGCTGAATCGGAACTGAAATGATGATTAACCACACCAGTTGGAACAAGACTGCATAATTATTCATAACTCCATTCCCTGCTCCTAGTCTTCCCCTGTTTAAACCTATAGCTCATGTCATTGCCAAGAAAACAGGACTGAGACACTCTATCTCAGCTTGCCTTCCCAGTGTGGCCATATTGATTAAAGTCCCTTTCCTGCTCATCACCATTACATCTTCTGATTGGCTTCAGGAATGAGTGGCCAGAGCTAATTTACTGGATGCCCAGGTGGGCCTCTGGACTATGACTCTGGTAACAGAATTACCAGCTCTAGTCAAGAAGCAAAGGTGGGGAAGGGAGCATTAACCTCAGACTTAACTAAGGTTTCCATGGTGTAGGATTGGCTCATTTAAATAATTCTGGTGGGCCTTAGGGAAATAGGGCTGTCCTTCAGTCTCTGGTACCTGGTCCTGGGTTGATTTTGGACAATAGCAATACTGCTTGAAATGTGAGCGTCAGATAAGGAAGTGGTTATGGGTGTGGACTCCAGGATTGGTTGGAGGGTAGGTGATTTTCACATGCCATGAATGCTGGATCACAAGAGATGTAAACAGCTTTGACCCTTTATTTGTCCATGTAATTGATGGATGTCAAATGGACAGAGACAAACTCCATGCAAGCAGTTAAAGTCAGTGATGGGACACAAGGCCAGGAAAGTACAAGAGGCAAATGACTGACTTCAGGAGCAGTAAGCCATATCTTGGATTCTACTCTAAATGAGACTGAAAGCAGGAGATTGACATCCCCTGGCTTGTATTTAAAGAGATCTCCTACTGTTGGGCTGCTCGGGTAGAAGTAGATTGAGGACAGAGAGAATATCAGTATTTGGTTTTTGATCTTTAAATTTGAACTGTCTGACATCAGATGCTGAAAAAGCAAGTAGGGTATATGAAAGTGTTCTTGATTATAAATTTGGGAATGTTTGCTGTGTTTCAGATGGTGGTGGAGGCCATGAGATTAGATGAGATCCTTTGAGAGTGGGTTAGAGAACAGGTGTGATGGCTAAGCACTTGACAATGCCACACTGAGAGATCAGGGCAATAAGGAGAAGCTGATAAAACAGACACATAAGTAGGAGTCAGAAGAAAGAGGAGCCATAAACTGCATTGGAAGTGGTGGGAAATTTGTGTTGAGAAGGAGGGATTAGTTAAGCATCAAATGCTGTTGATGGTTTCATAAGATGAGGTCTGCAAGTTGACTTGATCTAATAATTTGGAAATCTTTGGTGGCATTGATAGGACCTGTTTTAGTAGAGCAACATGGACTTAACTAATTGGAGAATACTTCCAGGAGAGAAATTTGAGAGAGAGAAGATAGTCAACCTTTTCAAAGGGTTTTGTTTTACAGGTGGGCAGAAAACTGGGAGTACCTGAAAACAAATATTGGTTCAAGGAAGTTGTTCTGTTTTTAACATGGTTGACATCACCCTGCATTTTATGTGTAGTGAATAAAGCCAGCAAAGGGGGATACAATAAAGATACTGGTTACAGAGGGGGAAATTAATGACTGTTTTTGACTGTTTTACATAAGAGAGGATATGATCAACTAAGCAAGCAGGAAGGATATTCTTAGATATTAGAAAAGAGGGATTGCAGAGATTAGGAGCTAAATTGCAGATATATAATGGATGTGGTAGAATTTTTCCTGATTGCTTCTGTTTTCTTTAGTGTAATAGGAATTTGAGACTAGGGGAAAGGGAGAAGGTACCAGATATTTTCCATGTTCCAGAGGAGGCACAGACCATCCTTCAGCATTTGGGAGACAATAATCCACCCACAAGAGGGCCTCATCTCTGGAGCTAAGTGTGTCAGAATATGCAACAGTTGGGGGTGTCCGCACACCCTGAAATTCAGATGTGCTTCTTTGGAGAAGTATTTCTATATTCCATCTCCACTGGGAACCCATTATTTAGAATGAGTATTCTCCAAAGATACTCTGTGACTTGCAAGAGTTTTGACTGGATTTGTCCTTGTTGTTTGATAGACATGTCCAGAATTTTGTGACTTTTACAAAGGAATGTAGCCCTGGTTTTAACAGATACAGATATTAGTAAGTTATAATATAATCACCAATTCTGATAAGTGCTTTGAAAGAGAGTGAAATTTGAGCAGACAGCTGAAGGAGGTAAGTGATAGGCTAAAATGAAGAAAGGCCAGGCATAAAGGTGCATGCCTGTAATTCCAGCAACTTAGTGGGCTGAGGCAGGAGGATCACAAGTTCAAGGACAACTTCAGTAACTTAGCAAGACCCTGTCGCAAAGCAAAAAAAAAAAAACAAAAAAAACTGGACCATGGACCATGGATGTTGCTCCCCTGGGTTCAATTCCTAGACGCTAGTACAAGAAAAAGAAAAACAAAAAGAAAAAGAAAGGACTGGCATAAAGCCCTTGAAATAAGTACTCAAGAAAAGGAAAAGAAGCCAATGAGGCAGGAAACAAAGTAAAGGAGAAAAGGGTGAGAGAGACAGGAAGGAAGTCATAGGTTGGGGAGACAGGTCAGAGCTAGGTAATGCAAACTCTGATAGGTCATTTTCTGAATTCTGATCTTCATCCTAAGACCTATGGAGAACCACTGAAGTCTTTAAAGGAAACATGTGACATGATCACATCTGAAATTTAAAAAGCAGCTCAGGACTACGGCAGTGGGTAATTCTCACCTTGAAGCTGACTACATAAAGAGCACTGATCTCCCTCCCTACGCAGGAGCTGAGGTATCCAACTCACAGGATCAAAGTGCTATAGGTATTTAAAGACCAAAAGGATGAACAGATGAAAGGAAGCTGGAGAGATAAGATGGATTTAGTTCACAGTTTAATTATTCCTCCTTATATTTCTATATCCCACAAACTCAGCATATCGGTATTTGTCTCACTGGTAAATTCCATTCCTCAATCTCCCTTCATTTATCTTTTCCTAAATCCAGTGCTGGTTTCTTCTATTTGCAAACCTAATCCTAACCACTATCTTTACTTCGGAGTTCCCATGTAAGAAGGCCAGGTAAGTACTTACACTTTCTGCCTTCCCATAAGAGACACACTGCCTACCAACCAGACTTTTTTTCCTCCTATCTGTAGGGGATCTTTGACCTTGGTGTAGAGCGTGTTGCTCCAACACTTGGGAGTCATGTCCTTGAAAGCAATCAACTAGAATTAATTTGACTGATAATTTGATCCATATCACCATTTTACTAAAATAACAGATATCAGTACAGCTATACTTCACTAGTAAATATTTAGCTTGAACCAAAATTTCCTTGTATAATGCAGACTTCCCTTACAGACTAGCAAGGTTGTGAAGTTTTTCTTTTAACACCAGTAAAAATCAAAGAGTATAGGAGCTTTACTCAAGTTCTTAGGGGTGCTATAAACACTAATGAAAAACAAAAAATATGAAAATCTTTTATAAATTACAGTTTCAATAAAGTTTTCTATATGTCCCATTTAAAATAAATGTATCATTATCCTAAAACATAAAAACTTTGTAAGTTTTAAGGCATTTTCAGGTTCATTAATGAAAGTAACTTCATATAGACTTTGTTAACTTTTTACAAATAGACTCACATACATTATATAAGTATGATTTTAAAATTACAGACCATCTCATAGCAACAATGAGAATTAATAAGGATGATGGAATAGCACTATTCCAAAAATTCCTCTGGATCATTCTTGGTTCTTGCTTTATTGCCCTGCTTAGAGATAATTGGTTTAAGGATCTTTTGAGTTGTTTCTACCAGTTATTCTCACGTGTAACCCTCAGTATTTTCTAGTCAATGCCATTTTAACAATTAAATTTTATTAGAGCAATGTAAGAGATTTGCCCTAGGCTAGGAAGAACTTGTACATAGTTATAGGAAAGAAAGTGGTTTTGCTCTTTCTATATGCACAAAATGGATTTAAATGCAATGTGTAAGGTAGGGAAAACAGTTTCAGTTGCTTAAATAACAGTCATTCCCTACTCTATCCTATTCTTCTTTGCTGATAGATCCTACACTCTTTACATTTAATAGGTTAAAAAAAAAAAACAGATAGGCACTCATTCTCTCCTAAATAGAACATGGCTCTAGAACATTTGCCACTGCAACTCAAGATTAAGATTGCTGATAGGTTTCTGGGAAAGATTTTCATCCTTCTTAAAAATACAAGGTGATGTTTGGAGCTATGGCCACCATATCTTGACCATAAGGAAACAAACCTGAAGATGAAAGCTAGCACAAGGAAACTATAAAGCTGAAAAAGGGAAAGAGTTTGGATCCTTTATATCAAAGACTCTGAACTAGTCTTGGAACTATACAATATTTAGAATTTTTCTTTTATGGTGTGTCACGTTTTTCCCAGGAAAAGCTGTCTTTGTTTAGGGACAACAGCCTAACTAAATCTCTAATCAGCATGTTAGTTAAACATCTGAGAGGTCACTGGCAGCAGAAAGGCATCTCTGGATGCTTTTAAAATACTCTATCTAGATTATTAGGTTGCTCATGGTAAACAAATCTTGACTATGGATAAATGAAGCATGGCTAGCTACGAAATGTCACATTGGCAATATAATTAACATTGTATAAAATGAGTCTTATGACCGTAATGGCTCTCTTTGTGTCATCAGCAATGTCCTACAGATATTGTTGAGAAACAATATATTAAATCTGGATCAAGGGTGTATTGCAAGGAAAGACATGTAAAGCTATGTTGTTCATCTCACAATTTATATTTCAAATTTCATTTGAATTCATAGTAAACCTTAATATTGGGTCAGTTATCTGTATTTGTGAATAGGATTTGCTAATTCAACCCTTATTGATGTATCAGTGTCCTTATAACTTTCATATCATGGCTTAGATTTTAGGTGTCCTCCCAAAAACTCATACATGAGACAATGCAAGAAGGTTTAAAGGCGAAATGATTGGGTTAAGAGAGCTTTAACCCAGGCAGAATGTTAATCCCCAGATAGGGATTAATTTGAAGGTAACTGTGGCAGATAGGGTGTGGCTAGAGGTGGTGTGTCCCTGGTGCCATGACTTTGGGGTATATATTCTGTCCTTTTTGAGCAGGGCTCTTCTCTGCTTCTTGATGCCACATTCCCAGCGGCTTTCTTCTGCCACACCATTCTGCCATGAGGTTTTCCTCTACTCTAGCCCCACAAAATGGAGACCTCTGAAACCATGAGCCCCAATAAACATTTCCTCCTCTAATTGTTCTTTTTGGGTCTTTTGGTCACAGCAGCAAAAAAATAAAATGAAAAAACTTCACTAAAATATTTCCTAGTAAAAGATACAAAATGAGAACTCAAGCAGAACAATATTTGCAGAAGATGCCCAAGAAGCAAAACTTAATATCTTCTTCCTTCTAACTAACTCTTTATGGGTTATTCCTAACCAAAAGCCAGGTGTCTTTGCTTCATTTCAACTGCAGTTGGAGTTCTCAAGAAGACGACTGCACATTCTGCAGAAATCCTGCATTTTGAGCTGAGTGGGGTGAGTGGGTGCCTTGCGCTAGAAGCAGCAGAGGACGCTTACAGCAGAGGGGAGGATGCGTGCCCACCTGTGTCAATGCCTTATTGTGGAAACGATACTTCCCCCTCTCAAATCCTTGCTTTTCCTCTTACAGAGCAAGAGGATTTTTAGCTAAACATGGAGGAGGTATTCAATATAAGTCTTCCAATTTAAGATTTCAACTTCTTTTGAAACCAGGTATGACACTGTGACTAAGATCTGACCAATGACAGGTGCATGGGGCCTTCAGGTTCTACTTCTAAATCATGGCCAGAAAGGAAATGGGCCCTCTGTTTTCTACCATTTTCCTCTCTTTTGACCATCAAAAGCCATAATATACCATAATACAGAAGCTGTTTTTGAAGAAAAAAGGGCAAGAAAATAGACCAAATACCTAAACATTCACATGAAATTTCAAGAAAAATCCCTTTTGATCAAGCCACTATTATCTTTACTCTCGCGCATTGAGCTGAACCATGTATTTACCCACCTCCATAATGATTTAGTATTCACCCTCTCTCTATGGATTTTATTTGGTCCTTTAAATATATTGTTTTCATTTATTTTTCTCCCCTTCCCTTTTTAAATATCTTAATGTGCTCTACTAAAAGTGTTATTACTGTGCAAAAAAGAAGAGTAGATATTGGGGAATATCAAGTATTCTCTGTCATATTGGATTATTTTGGTAAATGAACAAATTCATAGGCACATGAGCTTAAAGTTATTTAACAAATTGCATTTCTCCATTATCACCATCCACAGATTTTCCTCACCTGTTATTTTAAGAAAATGTTAGCATTTGCCTAAAGTTCTTAATATAAATCCTCTTTTGCACCATGAGCTTTCCCAAAATAATCAAGTAGCTTTAAAATTGTTCCTAGAAAACCATTTTTGTTGCAAGGACATCCGTACAGAAACTCCTGCATTCACAAACTTGTAAATCAAGATGTTTTATGCATTTAACTAAACTGAGCTCAGGGGCAAAAGTACCTGAACTTTCACCTTTACAAACATTTTGAAGATTTGTGTAAGGACATTTTATTTTTCTCCACCACCTGAATTTCTTTCTTTTTGTAATTTTTTTCTGGTTGTTGTTGTCTGGAAGTGTTTGATACGTTTGTGTTCACTATCCCCTGAAATATGCAAACTCAGAATAAGGAAAGGGCCAGGACTAGAAGATTTCTCATTTGAAATGGGATTAAGAATGAAAAAAAATTAGGCAGCCTGTGAGAAAATAATGTTATACATGCATACAGAATTAACAGTAGGAAATGTTAAATTAAAGAAGAAAAGTAAACCATGCAGTGTATGGAAAGAGCTATGTGCCTTTGCAATATAAAAAAACTAAGCAATGAGAAAAATAAGAAGTTGTAAAACCAGATCTGTAGACCTGCGTTGCTAGAGCCACAGTTCTCAAGCTTTGCCACCCTGGAACCACCCAGAAGACCTTCGGAACACTGATGTCTGCTTCCTGTTCCTTGGAGATTCTTATTTAACTGATCTGTGGTGAAGTGCATGGCGTGGATACCTCAATTTTTAAATCTTCCTAATTCTGATATGCAGCCTTAGCTGAGGATCACTGGCCTGGGTATCTGCATCAATGCCACAGGCGAATCAGTTTGATGTTAATGTAGGAGAAAGTTAGAAATTCTCTCAAAATCTTAAATTTAAGTGTACAGAAGGTCTGACTGTTTAAAAAATATATATATCTGAGGCCACAGAGGGTCAGAGCATATTACCATTCCTGTAAGGAGAGCTCCAAAATTCTATTTCACTGAGACTGGAAAAAGGTCAGGCAGTCAATGTGGTAGAATGAGGGTCAATAAGAAGGATTGGCTGATGGTTATTTGTTTCTGAGAGGACAAAGAGCATTCAGTCTTCCAAATAGACAGATATGTATATCATCTCAATATCCCCTGCTATTAACAAACGCGTTCAGGACAGAGACATCCCTTCTGACAAAGGCTCTCATGGACACAGTTCAAAGACTAGATCAAATCAGAACTTCTGCACCCATGCTCTAAGGCATGGGGGAGGGAAGGCAATTATTAATGAAAGGGGGGCAATCTTGAGAGACTATAAGAAAGATGAGCAATACCCCCTCTTTAGGCCCTCAGCTCTAAGGCCTCTTCTCCTCCTAGGAGAAGTCTGTTCTATCCTTTCTTAAATAAAAAAGTCTGCTCTGCTTGCCTCAGCATCCTCGGTTTTCATTTTTCGACCCCAGGGAACATGAACCCTATTTCCACTATACTGGTATTGGCACCAGCCAGCAGAACTTTCTGCAGTGATGCAAATGTTTTATATCTCTGCAGTCCCATAATTACCACCTGCCATGTCTGTTGCGCATTTGAAACATGGCTAGTGCAACTGAATGTGTAACACGATTTTAATAGAAAATAAACTCATTTTAAATCAATACTATTGCCAAATTTCAATTAAGTTATGTTTAAATTTAAATAGTCATAAACAGTAACCTAACTGGATAATGGAGCCCCAGATTAATCTCAGAGAACAAGTTGGAGCACTGCCTGATTCCACAACTTTTCATTTTGAAAAACGTGAATCTTCTGTTTTCAGTAAAGATGCTTAATACAACATTTATTTGCAAAAAAAGTAGACACATTTTTAATGCTTCAAAGATCATAAGAATACTCTTGCATGCAGATAAAAATCATAAGCTTAAACCACCCTTTGTAAATCTTGAAACTCCGAGCAAACTGATTTATAAACAGACTTTCAGAACAAAAGTCTGTTTATAAATATGATTTTACATAGGATCTTTAGATGACTTTGATTAAATCAATAACTTAATCACTTTACATATAAAAAAATAGCAATATACTTCATGTCGAAAATTCATACAAAAGTACACATAAACACATACGGAATGTTGGCCTGTATCAATAAAATAAGCCTCCAACCCTTTTCATAATTATACTAATAACCAGAATTGCACGCTTTTTATAGACTAGACAGTGTTCAAACAACACATTTTATTCCTTGCAATCATTGTTTTGGGTCAGTACCATTGTCCATATTACATAGATACGAGGAAACTAATGCTTGCAGCAGTTAACTTCCTCAATTTCACTCAACTTACGTGTTAAAGCTGAATGCTGCATTCTTTCATTACTAACAGGAATAAATGACCACCTCTTTATATTGACTACATAGGAATGTTTAGTAATGTTATTTTTATTGCTTTTCCATATTCCAATGCTACTCCTGAAATATTCGATCAACAGAAAAGAAGTTTTCAGCCTCTGTACAAGGTGCTACCTATTTGTGAATTTGTGAATGCATTTCCAGACTGCCCCTTTTGTGTTTCTGCAGTTCTAGTTTTCCAACACTAGCTTGAACAAAACCCAATTCCAGAAGCCACAGAAACTAAAATGTTTTATTATTCAGAGATAAGAACAATTGATTGTTTCCAATTGTCCCCTGCAATTTTGCCAAAGGTAGCAAGGACAAAAGTGGGATAATGATTATCACCCAGGCCTTTTGTTTTGTAACTATTCATTAAGTAAGGATAATTTAGCCAAAACAGCTTCAGAGAGAACTCGCTGATTTGTGCATTCCTAAGGAATGCATTCACCAAGTGACAATGGCATTCAAAGTCTAAATTTACCATAAAAAGATAGCACAGGATTTTGAAACAGTACAGCCATTTCTGGCTGAGGAAGTGCAACAATGAAGAGACAAAATCCTGAGACTCACAGCGCGTTTAAAGATGTGAGATACTGGGCTGGAGCGGTGGCTCAGCGGTTTCGGCGCTTGCCTGGCAAGCACGGGGACCGGGGTTCAAACCTCAGCACCACTTACACAACTAAGTGTTGGAGCAACTAAGGCCAGGTGAAAAACTAAATAAAGTTGTTTCTCTCTTAAAAAAAAAAAAAAAAAAAAAAAGATGTGAGATACTGAACATCTATCTGAAGCTGCCTCCAAGAACTTTGATGTGTGCTTAAAACGCATGAAACTGACACACCGGTGCCGCCTTCTACATGTTTTACTTGATTTTTATATATTTTATGGTAGATTCCACTAGAAAAATATTGAACGAACCAGAATTACTATCATTAGCCTGTGAGTTTCTGAATGCTTTGGAGATGATTATCACTAAAACCTCATTTTCTACACCAAAGGTGCCATTTTTCAAAACAGTGAAATGAAACAATATGTTGGAAAACTCCACCTGATCCATAAATGTTGCCTTTATATTTGGTTAACATAAATGTATATATTCCTATTACTATTTTAATCTTTTAAAAAAACCAGAAAGTCATCTAAAATAAAATCAGACTTCAGTTACTAATCAATGCTATATGTGGAACTTCACTATGTGGCAGAAACTGTGCTTAGCACTGTATCTCATTGAATACTCTACGAAGAGTGATTATTTTCATTGTTCACCTCTGACCAAACAGGCTAAGAGGTGTTTTCCCAAAGGATCACAACTGGTGAGAGGGTCTCCTTGTAACAAAGCCATGCCACTGACCAATCTCTTCTACTTCCTCAGGTAAGAATACGCCTGGAGGGGGACCAACAGTTCCTAGTCTTTCCTTTCAAAATAGATTAGCATGGGTTGGAGTGATGGCTCCACGATTGCGGTGCTTGCCTGGCATGTGCAAGTACACGAGTTCAAACCCCAGCACCACATACACAACAAAGTCTAGGAGCAACAAAAGCCACAAAGAAAACTAAATAAAATAAAAATTACTTCTCTATATATATCTTAAAAAGAAAAGAAAAGAAAAAGATATTAGCATGACTTTCACTAAAAATGGCTGCTCTGAAGAAACCAGGGAAAGTAGTTAAGTAATCTACTCTAAAGAAGCTCATATTTGCCTCCAAATTGTCCAGAGTTATCAAGCAGAAGCCACTATTGTTTTCATTTCTACAAGTTGGAGTCTTTTTTGTTTCCTTACTATTGAGTAAAATTAAAATAATAAATTCTTGAACTCAAATGTATTATATTATGTTTTTGTCCCATATTGGGAATCAACACTTTCTTTATGGAGAACTCAGACTAAGTAGAAAGAGAACTATCACATAGTTCTAGGATAATGAAAATGTAGTAAAGAAGAGGAAACAGATCTGTAGATATTGGAAGAAAATATGGGCACATATCTATAGGTTTGGAGTAGAGAAAGCCTTCCAAATTATGACCTCAAATCCATTCAGTGACTTTTATGCCACTAAATTAGGCATTAAAATTTTACAAATGCAGCCTCATATATAGATACAGGTAAAGATATATAGACATATAAAACTTTTTCATGATTAAATAAATGATAAGAAAAAACAAACTACAAAAAAAATCATTCAAGTGATATATATCACAGAAAGTAAACCTAAGAGGCTCTTAGAAATTAAGAGTTAAAAAAATAATACTCAGTAAAATAGTGGTCAAAGAATATGGTATTTCTAGGTTAAATGGGGAAAAATCTCTTAAATAATGAAAGTCAAGTCAAAATAAAAGAATGGAAAACTAAAAAGTATACAAAGATAAATTTTTTAACATATTTCAAAAATATAAGATCTACAAAAATTCCTGTTAGCAAGTTTGTGAGGAAATTTTCTTGTAACATATTGCTAGCGGGAGTAAATGGTGCAAACCCACAAGGCAACCTACAATGACTCCTAAAGTGACAATGCTCTTACTCTGCATTCATTCATTCCTGCTGGAATTCATTCTGACCATTTGCACCCATGTATGCAATATGGCATTTGCACAGAGCTAATCACTGCAACACGCTATGGTAATAACAAAAGACGAAACAACAAACATCTACCAATAGGTACATATACCATGATTGAATTAATTACTTTCTTTTGGATTATTATTTTCTTGTTTTCATTTTTTTCCCCCAAATTATATGTCCTAGACTTGTTATGGAAGGAAAAAGGTATAAACTGGTCTGTGATCACAAGGAATCTGAGAATTAGTGAGACCCAGATGGAGATGCAAAAGGTTACCCAGGAAATATCAGCGCAGAACTCTTATGACCTCCCTGCTCTGGAGAGAATCTGGCACTGAGCAGTCACAAGTCAGAGGGAGGGAAGCAAACCTGAGCTAGGTCCCAGGCAATAATTCGTGTTCAAGGGAGATGTAACTCTAAGGAAAGAGGATTGAGTTCACAGCGTTAGGAGAAGAAACAGATGGGAGCATCATTTGAATCATATCCAGGTCTTTTGGAAATGGTGAGAGAGAAGAGAAAGAGAAAATTGCCTCATCGCATTTTGCTGAGAAATTTGCCTCAGATAAATCTGGGAGTCAAGACCTGAGCAGATAAGAAAATCTCCAGGCAGAATGTGGTGAAAGAGCAAACAAGCTAATGCATCCTTCCTTCCTATCTTCGACCTCAGCAGGGTAAATTTAATAAGATGCTCCCTGGTAGAATTGCACTTTCCACATTTCTCTCCAGACAGTTCTGCCATTGGTCTTAACACTGCACAAGAACGTATCTGAACCTGATTCACCGATAGTTAGAAACCTCTTTGCAGACTAGATGAAGAGGCTTTGCTCTCACTTGCCAGGCAGCACAGCTCCAGATCCTGGCTGACCATCACATCACGTGAGAAAGATACTAACACAAAATATAGGCTTCAATAAATTGTGAGTTTGCATTCTGCTGTTGAATTCACATAAAACAGATATTTGCAGAAAAAAAGAGGAAAGACAAAAGTAAGTATTACTTGTATTTTTGAATGTTGCAAGCAAACTGTCAGCATGTTACTCACATTTTCTCTCAATAACATCATAAAGACTAAAAATTAGGCATCATTATCCTCTATCCTGAAGATGAGGAAATTGAGATTTGGAATGGTTTTAAGACCTACCTAGGATTACAAGAAAGGCAGAGATCAAATTTGAATACCAAATTGTCTGATTCTAAAATCCCTGCTCCTTTTAAATATACTACATTTTCTCTGTGCCAAATCTTAAGAATAGGTTTTACCCTACTATCAAACTAACAGGTTAGTCTACCATTGTTTCATGAATGCCCACAGAACACATGAGACTCCTGGGTCAGAGACAAGGATAGCTTATTACTCAGAAATAGCAATAGCCAGAATATCTTTTTTTTTTTTAAATCAATTCCTCAAGTCGCAAATCTCACAGGATGATATAAAGAGGGGAAGATGATTCACAGGGATTGGATGGTGTTACATGTGAAAAATCTTATATTTAAGGAATTCAAATTTTTTATAATGGGCAGTAAGAATAACAGTTTTTTGCCCTGAAAATAGACATAATTTTTGTTATACTGACAAGTGTATTTTTATTATACTGAACAGTATAAAGGCACAACCCTGTCTTCTAAGACTGTTTGCTGTAATAAAATATCCTTGAAAACATTTTCTAGAACAGTGGCATCAGTACTTCTGTTCACAAGAGGCCTATGGAGAATTGTCTCAATATCAAATCAGCAATCACAGTATAAAACTGCTTAACAATTTGCAATAACAATTTGAATTTATAACCATTTGCAATTCCTTCAACTGAGTATCTATACATAACTTTTCTAGTGAATTCACTTATATCTAGATACGATCATTTTTATAATAATCTGATAGGCATAAAATTATCCCATGGTTCATTTATTTGGTTTTTCTTTAATTACCAGAAAGTAATAATTTCCATGCAATTATTTTTCATGTTTGTATTACTGTCTTTACAAATAGTTTTATTATTTGCTTGCTTTTTAAATTTTCTTTTCTTTCTCTCTTTTTTTCCTTCCCTCTCATCCTTCCTCCCTCCCTCTTTTCCTTCCTACTATACTGGGAGTCAGACCCAGGGACCCCACATATGCTAGGCGAACACTGTACTGCTCTACCATGACTTTGCATGTTTACTTCTCAGGATTTCAAAATGTATCTTGTAGTTATGTGAGCTCTGTATATAATGAGGGTATTCACTGCCTGTATGCAGCATAAGTGGCTTTCCATAAAATGTACTATTTTATTTTACTATATCTCATTAAAAGGATGTAGATTTTTGAAGGGTAGAATACTTGATCACTTTCCTTCATAATTTCTTTTAAAACTTCATAAATAAGGAAGCTACCTCTTATTTGGTGTTGATAAGTACTAAATTCTAATTTCATCTATTTTTCCTGAAATTGAAGTTTACATTAAATTGCTTCTACGTCAGGCTGGAGCAGTAGAGCACTTGCCTGGCATGTCCAAGAACCTGGGATCAAAGCCCAGCACCACATACAGAACTAAGTGTCAGAAAAACAAAAACCAGATGAAATAATAAATAAAATTGATTATTTAAATAAATAAATTGTTTCTATATCAATATGGAATTTATCAAACTAACAGACATAAAATAAATTTTACCTCAAAAGAAATATATATAAATTTCTGTGTATATGTGTGTGTGTGTGTGTGTGTGTGTGTGTATTTCTGCGTATGTTATCTGAGTTGATCCCCAGAAAAATTTTGTAAAATACACAGGATGAATGTCTTAGAAAGGTTATTCATATATCACTTTGTCTTATCAACTATTTAATATATAAGTTCCTGAAATGATACGTTTGCCCAATGATGGTTTAGTTTTTTCTTAAACACCTGAAATATGTGTTATGAATTACACTCTTCAGTAACTCATTCTATCTTGGAGCAGGAAAGTTACGTTACAAAATTCTATTATAAATTAAGGTTAAATCTGTCTTCCTTTAATGTCCTACTTATACCCTGCAAGTCATGTAAGCTTGGAGTCTTATTCCTGTAAGAATGAAGAAAATATTTTTGCTATCAATCTGCTGAATCTTCTCTCCTATAGCATAAACATGCCTAATGCCTTCAGTGTTTCCTTTTTAAAGTCTGTTTACCATGTGATTTACTACGTGTTCAAACACAGGAAATCAAAACTCCCTTCAGAAACTGAGCAATGAAAATAGTGAGTAATCATGCCCACCATGGTTTGAAATACTGTTATTATCTCCATTCAGAAGTTTTTATCTTACTCTTACTGTTCAATATTGGTTTTTTATTTTTGTTGTGTATTTGTGTTTCTTTTTATTTGGGTTTTGTTTTGTTTTTACCAATTATTGGTTCTGAGCCATGTCAGTCTGACACTGTCCTTTTTTTTCTTTTTTTGTTAGAAGAGGGATGATACTGAGGCAGGGGAAACTGAAGTCTTAGACTCAATTTATTGGATTCAGTCCAAAGGACTTAAGATTTTTTGACTTCTTGATATAAAAACATATTGCATTTTTAAATTCACATCTTATATCATCATGAATTTTGTGCACATTCTTATATAAATTCTCTTAGGTAAATACAATATTAGATAGAGAAGAATTCTTAGCCCATAACTAGATACTTCCTTTCTGGTTAGTAAGGGTTATAACTAATTTTTAGCCACTTTCTAGGTTGTCTCTTATTGTTCAAAGCTTAAACATGAGGTTTTTTTATGAAAAATTTCTTCTCAAATGTCCTACTATAGTCTAGATGTGCTATTTTTTCATACTTCCATTAGCTACAGCATTGCAAATGCAATAAAATTGCAACAAAGGTAGCAGTTAAAGTCAGCATTAGAATGCTGAATCTTACTCCAATTATATTGGCATTAATCTAGGCAATTGTCAAGAAATCAAAAAGATGGAGAGAAATGAGCAACAATCAGATATTCTGGATATTGTCATGACAGATCTGAGTCAACTATATAGAAATTTCTTAGAGCTATATTAAAAATAACCACATACATTTGCAAAGAATCACTTCAATTGTGCATAAAAAGGCAGGTTGAATTTTTCTATGCATAGAGCCTCAATTATATACAGAAAATTAACTTTCCTTCTGTACGATTATTTAAAATAGTTTTATAAATGCCAAGGCTATAATTTCTGCATATATAAAGTTTTAGGAGACAACATTTAGCCATAGAAATCTGATTACTTTATACTATATAATTTGAATTTCAGTACATTAAGAATACATAAATCATGATTTATTAGAAACTAGTGGAACTACGACTTTAAGATGCATGAGCTTTGACTATTCACAAAATCAATACGAACACCTTGCTTCAAATGACTAGTCAATTTGTCAAGCAGTACAAAATCAGTAAAAGTAATTTTATTTGAATTTACTGGAACTTTCCTTTTTAAACACAAATATTATTTGGCTAAATTAATTGATTATTTCATGCAAATAAGCTATTATGTGAGTATTATTACTTTTAAAAATCTTTATTTCCTACAGATGAGCAAAATGAGGCTTAGTAATTAATTTAATGAGTATTTGTTTATTTAATCTGATAATAATTATTTGTGATTCTTCTTAAATAATTCCTATTTTCAGTTATTATTATAAGATTGAATTACTGGGGCTGGAGTGGTGACTCAGTGGTTACAGCGCTTGCCTGGCATACATGAGGACCTGGATTTGAACCCCAGCACCACATACACAATGAACTGTCACAGAAAACTAAATAAAATTGATTCTATCTTTCTCTCTCTCTCGCTCTCTCTCTTACTATCCTTCTCTCAAAAAAAAAGAATCAGTTACTTAAAGGACATGCATATTAACTTGCAAAAAATATAGCCTTTGCACAATGATACAGGATATGATTTATTCTGTTTGAAATTATACTTATTCATGAATAAATTACAAACAAATTTATTAGAAGGGTTTCAAGTATCTGATCATTTGGATTGATTATTTGAATAGTCTTGCCATGTATTATAAAGCTCATTGTTATAGTGCTTATGGAATTTGAACTAGAAGAATTGAAATAAATTCATCCTGACCCAGACAATGCTATTAAATTACATAAGACCTTACCAATGTATAGCGCATAATGTCAGGATCAGATAGAATGTCATAGAAAATGCATATCATGTTGTTACTTTATAAGTATTTGCGATTGCACAACAACTCAACTACTTAATAAAAAGGTAACCCCCCAAAAAAACAAAGAAAAGGGCACTTAAACTGAATACAAAAAATATATATAGAAGAATGTCCATTTTAAGGAAATTTCAATAAAATTCTGCAACTCACTTCTGTTAGATCTGTTAGTTAACATTTTGTCATTGTGACCACAATATCTGACAAGCCCAATTTAAAGGAGGGAGAGTTTATTTTGAGCTTTGAGTTTTGGAGGTTCCGTCCATGGTTGGCCAACTACATTGCTCTGGGCCTGAGGTGAGCAAACCCTCATGGTGGAAGGACACAGCAGAGGAAAGCTGCTCAGTTCATGGCAGCCAGGAAACAGCAACAGGAAGGGGCCAGGGACAGATAAAGTCCCCAAGCCAGGCCACCAGTGACCACTTCCTCCAGTCATGCCCCATTTACCTACAATTACCACCCAGTAGTCCATTCTACTATCAATAGATTAATCCAGCAAACAGATAAATCCACTGATAAGGTCAGAGCCGTAATAATTGACTAAAAGCCCACCTCTGAACCTTGTTGCTTTGGGGATTGTGCTTTCAATACACAAAGTGATGGGGAGACATTTCAGATACAAAACGTAACAACTGGCTCAGGGCATAGCTCCAAGTAGCATTAAAAATAATAATGATTATATAGATATAGTTCAAAAGAAAGAGAAAGAAAGAGCAGGAGAGAGAGAGAAAGAGAGAGTGTGGGAGAAAGAGATAGAGAATTTTTCTCTGAAAATTTACCAACTATTTTTTCACACTATCATAGTGTTGGACCATAAAGGAACTCCGTGTACTTGAGGACAGTAATCATGTTGCCCATCTACAGGCTAAATGCCAATCTTTTAACCTTTCCTAGGAAGGCTTACTTTTCCTTCCTTTAATCATTATGTCACTGTCACCCTTGTCCGGATGCTGTTTAGTTTCTTAGCATCTTTTTTGAAATGTAATGATCAAATATGCACATAAACTCTAGAAGAAATGTTTGATGGAAATTAGGATGGAAAGATTATTTTCCAACCTCTACATGTGATATTTAGGCATATTTAATTGAATAGATTTATAAGGATGGTTAGTTGTTAAATCCAGAGTTACATATTTACCTCATGGTCTACAAATATACTCTGTTCTTTCTTTATGTATTGTTTGCTACTATAAACAATCATTTTTACTATAAATAATTAATCATTGATATTTCTTCTCATTTTGAATTCTATTATGTTTGTGTGACTTTATCATTTTATTATTTATAAATATGATAACTGGATTTTGATTCATATGATCAAGTCACCAACAAAAATATGAAGTAGGAGTTGGGTATAGTGGTGCATACTTATAATCAAAGCAACTTGGCAGGATGAGACAAGAGGATTATAAGTTCAATGCCAACCTCAGCAATTTAGCAAGAACCTAAGTAAATTAGTGAAAGTGTCTCAAAATAAAAGAAATAAAAAGGGTTGGAGATGTAGCTTAGTGATAAAGCACACCTGGATTCAATCCCCAGTACCAAAACGGGGGGGGGGGGAAGATTCTAAAATATTCTAAATAGGAAAATGTTCAGTGAATTGTCACCTGAAATGCTAATTACTGATACAATTTTCTCTCACCAATAGAATACTTGAGGCTGGGTAATTATAAAGAAAAATTGTTTTTATTTAACTCACAATTTTGGTGGCAGGGAAGTTCAAAATCGAAGGTCATGCCTGGTGAGGGTCTCACACTACGACATAACGTGGTGGATGGCATCATGTAGCAAGAGCATGTGTGAGTGGCTAGTGGGTGCCTGCAGATGAAATATCAGAGGTGGCTTTGCTTTATAACAATCCACAGTGATAGTAGCTAACCCAGACCCATGAGAGTGAGAACTCACTCCCAGGAGGTGACATTCAATTATTCCTGAGTGAGGGGCCAGCATCCATGACCCAGGCACCTGGCCTTACCTCCAAACCCTGCTGAACTAGGGACTAAGCTGTAGTATGAATTATGGTGGAGACAAACCATATTCAAACTATGAAGCCTGTGAAGGTAATAGGGAACAAATCAAGATTGTGTCTCAGTAGTGTTGCATAGTGAAAGTGCTTAGCATCAAAGGGGCAGTTGCAGCATATTTATCCCACAATGCCAGATTTCTATCTGTTTTCTGTTCTGTTTTCACATCCTTAGTTGGCTCTATTATCTTAATCACTGCAATATAGCTACTGTGTATCCAGAAAAGGGTAATAGGATTATGAGTGTGTGTACTCCTTCTAATCAGGGTAACAATGTATTTCACAAAAGTCCCACCCAAAAGGCTTCTTCTTAAACTTTAATGGCCAGAACTGTATCAGATAGAACTGAATGGATAAAAAGCAACCCTAGGAAGTGAATACAGATTACAATTTCTACATCATAGGCAAGAATTTTCCATTGGACAGAATGGAAAATTGACTTTGGACAAATGAAATCAGCTATTTTCCTTTCCATTACTTGACATAACCCTGTCTTGACTAATCATGGTACTACCTCACAATGATCCAAGTTATAGTACAGTGAATGCTTGATGATCTACTTTAATATTTATGTAAAGCTATGATTTCTGAAATTCCTGATATACATTTTATGAAAAAGACTACAATATTTTCCCTTAAACAGTCCTCTGGAGATGTGAGACCCTGTTATCAAGAAACATGTAGAGAAAAATATGATTCTGAACAGCTTGGACCCCTACTTCTGAAATATAATATTGACAATCCTCAGATTTCTCCCTAGAAGGAAATTCAGAGAAAAGGGGGAGCCAGGATTGATTAAGTCTCCATTTAGTTCTGTCTATTGAAGTCAGCTGCAACTGCCCCTTTGATGCTAAGCACTTTCACTATGCAACACTACTGAGACACAATCTTTATATATTTTTTGTAGATGGTTTACGTTGACCACAGAGTCATCATTCAAGAGAAACCTTTAGGCTTTCTTTGCTCTTTTGCTATACTTGCTTAATCCACCTCAAAATCTAGTGGACTATGAAGCAAATTTACCCACTATGTATTTTCTAAGAAATCTCTGAAAATCTAATGACACCTAAGATGCAGGGGATATTCCAGCCATTTCATTTTTTATGTGTCTATATATTTTTATTGTTATCTTTAAATATGATAGTTGGATTATGATTAATTTGATCATAAGGCTGGACAGGAAAAACAGATAGGAGTCCCATTAGTCCCAATACGCGGTAGTGGAAAATGTCCTTGCTTTGAAATTAGACATTGCTTGGGTTGAATTCTCTATTTCTTATTATTGGGTGACCCTCATCAAGTCATTTAAATTCTCAGACCCTGTTTTATTACCTGGGAATTATGTTTATGATATCTCCTTGTGAGTTGGGAATTACACTGATATTTATCCCTTATTTTCAAACCCCACACACTTCAGCAGAATTATTTACTGGAACTAGAATTTCATAGAAATTATTTCCAACTTCAACAAAACTTTACTGCAAGGAACTCAGTTGTTTTTTTTTTTTTAAAGGCATCTGTAGCGTGCTTTGCAACTCAGAAAGTTGACAACCATTAGAAATAGTACACAAAGCTATTATTTTCCATCCTGTTAGTCTTTAGAATTATAGATCTGTAGGCAAATAGTGGCTTTGTCATTTTTTGAAATTTGCATTGTTTCCCTGAAAATAATGCATTAAATGTCGAAACACTGACAGCTAAAAGGATACAAGCCCAGCACCTCCTCATCATAATTCCATTCTAATTTCTTTACCTCAGGGGAGTGTTTCTGTCTTTCACTTTGCCCCTTGGCATACCAAACCCTCACTGCCCCCACTTTATTTGCATAAGCTTCTACACTATGGGTGTTTATGAAGGTTAACTGTTCAGAGAAGTTATTTCAAAATTCTTACGTAGAAACTTATTATAAGAATGAAATACTTCATTCACGTTATCTGATGCCTACTTTTTAAAGTTTTTAAGTCATATTTCCCACCCAAATTGTGATGTTATTAAAAATAAAATGGAAATAGTGTTGTTTACTTGGTGTGAACTATAAGCAATTTTGTGCCCATTTGTTTAATACACATCCATTTATTTAATGTGCATCTCTAAGATGCACATTATATAACTATGTTAGTGGAAAGCATCTTTTAAATAATTAACATTCCTTGCAATATTTTCCTTTTAACTCATACAAAATATGCGTTCCAGAGTAGAAGATTGATGACCTTTCTGGTGTGAAGCACAAGGTCTAGTTCAAACATTATCCCAGGCTAAGTGTGGAGGTTGTATCCTGAATATTTCTAACCATATGGGGAAGCCATAATGGTTCTCAGACCTTGAGAAATGTGCCTCTTCACAGGCTCTTTGGAGAAAGAATTACTGCTATATTCCTCTACTATACTCTCTCAGCATGACAACCGTATTGGCTTGCTCAGGTTGCCTAGTCATGGACTAGATTCCTGGCCAACATAAATTAACTTTTTTTTCAAAGCTCTAGAGACTGGAAGTTCAAGATCAAAGTGTTGGCAGTCTTGGTATCTCCTGAGGCCTCTCTCCCTGGCTGATAAATGATTGTTTTCTAGCTCTGTCCTCATGGCTCTTTCTCTGTGTACCCACATTCCTATTATCTCTTCTTCTTATAAGGACATCAGTCATATTGCAGTCATATTGGATTAGGGTCCTACTCTTATAACTGTACTTAACATTAACTGCCTCTTTCAAGGTTCTATCTCCAAAACATCACATTGGAGTTTACGATATATATATATATATATATATATATATATATATAGAGAGAGAGAGAGAGAGAGAGATGCCATTTTTTCATTGAATAACTTGTGACAAGTCATTTAGCTTCACACATAGACACACATGAAAATTATGAGCTAAGTATACTTATTATTTGCATTTCACAGATGAAGACTCAGACTTGATCAAGGTCAAGTAGCAATTGCCTGAAATGTTGACAGTGGGAAGGAAAATATATCGAGTAAGAGAGAACACTCTGGAATGAAATAATCTGAGAGAAAATGCTAAAAGCTGAGCTTTATGACTTACTTTGTGAATTCTGGGAAGTGACAATGTCTATTTTCACTTTCTTCATCAATAAGATGATGTTTTGCTATCTGTTGATATATGGCAAATCACCCCCAAAGGTGGGGCCTTAAAATTAGTTATTGTACCTCCTGCTATGAAGATTGTCTGATGCAGCTGGGCAGTTCATGTGGTGTGTCTCATGCAACTGTCGGCAGATGTTCATGGAGCCTGCAGTCACCTGCAGATCCACCGTGTTACACATCTCAGGTGAGGCATGCACATGGCTGGCAGGTGATGCTTGCTGTGGGCAGGGAGCTTGGCTAGGCCTTTCAAATGTGGCTCCTCTGTGTGGCATGAGCTCTTGCAGCCTGGAGACTGCATTCCAAGGAGCTTCTCCAGAGGCCTAGATGAAGTGATGAGATTTCTTCTGAACTAAGTTTGGATGTCCCTGAATGTAACTGTTAGTGTTATTCTAAGAATGACATTCAGGATAGTCCAGGTTTAATGCAAGGGCCATTACATCCTGTGTCTTGATGTGAAGATGAGCATGCACATACAGACAGAGGAAGCCTTGAAATTTAATCACCATGGTTTGTTTTCTCTCAAGCTGCTATGATCATGATCCTCCCATGTGTCAAAGAGACTCATCATCTTTCTCTTAAGACTATACTCTTATTTTATTATAGAATTGATTTAAAGTCCAGGATATCTCAGCTAAACCAGCCAGGGGAACAGAAAAGATTCCTCAGATGATGTTCCACAAGTGCAATTCCTCTCAACCGGCACTGTGAACCAAAAGACATCTTCAGTTACTTGTCCCGCACACACTCAGCACACAGTTGGAGCCAAGCATAGGATGACAGCAAAAGAAACTCCCACTCATTCCCCAAAAGGCAAATGATCCATTTCTAAAAGGTAAAGGATAGAAAAGCACAGAGCTTATACTGATCCACAAGAAGTCAGGAACACCCTGCAAGGTTGACTTAGGTGACCCACTTACACACTCACAAAGCACCACAGGCTTACATTTATCACTAAATTATAGTGTTTTTCTTATGTAGCTTGTCCACAAAG